>CABHPP010123435.1:0-20894 GCA_902168425.1 Peromyscus attwateri | reverse complement strand
GGCGGCGGCGGCGGCGGCGGCGGCGGCGGCGGCAGACGCCTTTAATCCCAGCACTGAGGAGGCAGAGACAGGTGGATCTCTGTGAGATCGAGGCCAGCCTGGGCTACAGAGCTAGCTAGTGCCAGAACAGCCAGGGCCACACAGAGAAACCCTGTCTAGGAAAATACAAACAAACAAACAAACAAACAACCTACCCCCTTCTACATTCATGTCTTTTCTTTTCCACATGTGAGGGAGAACAGGCTTTTTTCTGAGTCTGACATTTTCCTTAGGTTCACATGCATCCGTTGATGAGTACCTATGCTGATTCTATAACTTGGCTGTTGTGAACCATGTAGCACTAAACACTGGTGTGTGGGTATCTGACAATTCCAACAATTCCTTTGTTTGTATACCAAGGATTGGATCCTACAGTAATTCTAGTTTTATTTTTGAGCAGCCTCTAGAGTGATTTCTGAATGGCTGTACTAATTTCCTCTCCCACTGACAGTGCATAAAGGACGCCATCTTATCCTCACCAGCATTTGCTTTCCTGATGGCAGGCATTCTAACAGGACTGAAATGCAGTTTACTTTATGAGCTCTTTATATATTGTGGATATGACCTCCCCATGAGATAGATGGAAAGCTGCAAAAACTCACTCAAATTCTGTATGCTGTCTCTTTATTCTTCAGAGAGTTTTCTACGCTGTGTGTGGAAGCTTTTTAACATAATGAAATCCCATTTGTCTATTCCATCATTTCCTGAGCTGCTAGACTTTTCCCAAAATTTCTTTCCTATAGCCACCTCTCAAGGGAGGCATTCCCTCATTTTCCTAGTTTCAGACTTCATTATAAAGTCTGTGGTCCACTTTGTGTTGCTTTTGTTACTAGGAAATACAAGGATGGAGTTTTAGTGTTTGACATGTGGACAACCAGTTTCTCTAGCACCACTTGTGGAAGCTGTTTCTGCTTCAATGTGTGCTTAAGCACTTTGCGTGTGTACAAGTTCACGTGCATAGGCATGTGTGTGCATGTGTGTGAAGGTCAATGGTCTGTTTCCCAGCTGGTCTCTCACTGAACATGGAACTCACTGATTCAGCCAGACAAGATGGCAGGGGGGTCCAACTGGGGTTCCTCCCATCCCCTCTCCCAAGCTTGGTTCTTTCTGCTGAGGGATGCTTTGGCTACTCAGAGTCTCTTGTGTTTCTATATGAACTTTGGAATTGCTTTTTCTCTTTCTGTGAAGAACCCGATGATGACAGTATTAGAGTGATCTAATTTGACAGAGTAGATGATAACCTTTGAAGAACAGTATTTTTTCAAACTTATTCTTACTAGGAGAGTTACTCTTTATAGCTTTAAGTATATTATATAATTTAGTATTCATATCAAGCCTATGAGATTGGTTTTATTCTTATTATCTGTATTCTTTTATTCATTGGAGTGGAGTTACATGTGCTACAAATTACTTGAATTTTGAACCTTGGAAAAATCAAATAAAATTCCATGTTGTGTTAAATGTCTACATACTAGACACATATCTCTAGTTCCATTTGTTCTTTTTAAGGTAAAACAATACTCCAACTATCCTCTCCCATTGTGAGAGCCAGTGGGACTTAAACAGCTTCTCCAGCTAACTATCTTAGACAGTCGATAACAAACAAGTTCCCATGTCTTTTGTCTTTGTTCTTTGCCCAGTGTGTGGTCAAACTGTAGTGTGATTGTTGGAATTCTGTCATCTTATATCATGAGATGAGGTGTCATCTTCAGAAATGTCAGAATTGTTGTCACTGGACATTTTAGGGTCAGAGGCTGGGCTCTGACAGTCCCAGTGAGTTATGGCAGGCTTACCCCAATGGCTTACGCCCGCCCAATGTGCCAACCGAAGGGACAAAGAATACTGAAAAGCAGAGAAAAGTGATCTATTCAATGCGGTCACATAAGGAAGACAAGGAACAGATAAGAAGATGTAGTCAGGGACATTGACATGAGGTTTGGGTTTCCATAGAGGGCAAGCCGTACGGATAACTAAGCGGGCATGGTCAAAGTGTGGGCCGTTCCCGACCCATCATTGTCTCTGCTCCCTCTCTGCTGCAAGGTGGTCTGGTAAAGATGTAAGAGCTGTGTAAATCTCTGTCTGGGCGACAAGATCGTTTTCTATCTGGCGTCAGGCTTCAGCCTTTCCCTTCTCCCAACATGAGATTTCTAGAGAACGTTTAATTCTTTGGACATTATTATTTTAATAGTTTGATCATCTTAGGGAGGGACATAAATGTTTCTAGAATATCTCTTTCTGCCAGTCCTGTGTTCCCAGGTCTTCAGAGAGCAAGCTATTTCACAGTGGTGGTTTGATACATTTGGTCCACATGCACCTGCGTTCTTGCTTTAGAAATAGACTCCTCTCTTGTTGGAATTTGTGTTTGTTAGCAGTGAACCCAATCCTCCCAATAATTCCTGATCCCTGGGAATGGTTTTTAAGAGATATTCAATTACTTCCTCAAGCACTTGCTATTGTGAAACAGTGATCGAGGACTGTCAATGTATGCAAAGTCCATAGAATGTTCATCTGTTCTTTGACACATATGACAAAAATGGTATCAGCACTAAACTAAAATTCAGTTCAAGGAGAAACGACTGACTTCGTCATGCGTACCAAGCGCTGAGCCAGTGGGGCCTGTCATGTTGAAGTTATAAATTCACTTTATTGGCTTGTCTTAGAAATGTGTTCCTAAAGTTGACTGGCGTTATGTATCGCATATGTGTATGTGTGTGTGTGTGTGTGTGTGTGTGTGTGTGTGTGTGTCTGTCTGTCTGTCTGTCTTGGGGGGGGTGAGTCCACATGTCACGGTTTGCGTATGGGTCAGATCTTAATCTATTATTTGATATTTGAGTTGCACATATCCTCTCCCATTCCTTGCCGCCGTTCCCTTTTGTTGATTGTTTCTTTTACTGCACAGAGGCTTTTTTAAAATGTAATTTCACTTCATTCTTTTATTGCTTGTGTTTAACTTCATATCTAAGAAATTATCACTGAAGCCTATGGAAAGATTTCCCCTCTGTTTTCTTCCGGGACTTTTATAATTTCAATCTTGTGTTTAAGTCATTAATTTCTCTTGACCTGATTTTTTTTCTCATGATGTAAGATAAGGTTGTCCAATTTCATTCTTTTATATGTGGATACCCAGGTTTTCCTAGCAGTATCTATTGAAGAAATTGTTCCTTCCCATTGTTTATTCTTGTCACCTTTGCCAAAGGTCACTTGACCATCCATGTGTGGTCTGAGCTCTCCGTCTGTGACATGGGTCTATCTGTCTGCTTTTTAGGTCGACACCATACCATGCTATTTTGATGACAGTAGCTTTGTGATGATTATCAAACCAGGAAGTGTGATGCCTCAGTTTTCTTCTTTGGGTCATTGTTTTTGAAGGGAGTGTTGTTTTGAGACAGAGTCTCGTGTAGATCTGATCAGCCCTGAATTTTTGGTCTTCTTACCTCTGCCTCCTGAGTTCTGGGATTCTAGATTCATCATGCCTGATTTCAGTTTTATTCTTGATAAAGGTGAAAATGTAATAGACAAATTTAAGTTTTTGTAATAAGCCAATTAAACAATGCATCAAAAGAGAAGATTTGGGGACATTTTGTAGAGGAATGAGAATCAAGGAACCATGTGCATTGTTGTGGTAAGTGTCGGCCAAGGTGATATGGATCTTACCTAAGAATGGATCCCTTACAGTAGCCATGATGCATACTCTATAAGTATTGATGTATTAAGCCACATGGAACCCAATGGATTCAACTTTCCTCATCCTACAGAAGTATTTCATGTTGCTGGGTGAATTTGAAAGCAAGCAAGTACTTTCCAGCTTTTAAATTGAGGCATTAAGTCCCAATATGGTGGAGGATGACTTTGATCCCAGTATTTAGGAGGCAAAGGCAGGTGGAGCTCTGTGAGTTCAAGGCCAAACACAAACAGAAAACAAACAAACAAACAAACAAACAACAACAACAACAACAAAATGAAAGTTAAGGAGCTGGAGAGAACCCAAGTCAGGTCCAACATCCACACTGCAAAGCTCATTACTACCTGTGACTCCAGCTCCTGGGGGTCATACACCTCTGACCTCCATAGGCACCTGTACTCATGTGCACACATCTACACACATATACACACAGTTAAAAAAAATAAATCCTTATAAAGAGGTAAAACTAGGAAGATACAAATAAACAAAGATAAAATTAGGAAGCATAATATATTATATAATATATGAGTAATTTTGAAATAACTGTGAAATAGTAATTTCCTAGTAGTAATCTGGTTGGTGATGGTAGAAACTGGGATTAGAGGCCAGTAAGATTGATCAGCAGATAAAGGAGCTTGCTGCGATTACCTGAATTCAATACCCAGATCCCCACATATTAGAAAGAGATTCCTATAAACTATCCTCTGCATATACACACCAAACACACACACACACACACACACACACACACACACACACACACACACACAGACACACACACAATGCAAGTTAGGGGGAAGCATAATTTCTTTGGTTGGCAAATGTCCTTTTCCAACATGTGCTAAAATTCTTGGTAAGAAATATGTGTTCTGTCAAGTGTGATGAATGCAGAGAAAGGGAAAACAAGATAAGATAAATGTATCATTTTGCTTTCACAGTGTAATACATCACCCTGAAACTTAGTGGCTTAAAACCACAGCCATCCTCAGTGGCTTCAAAGAGTGTAATTGCCAGCGTGGTCTGGCAATTTAGGCTGAGCTCAGCTGGACAGTTTTGGCTTCACCTTTCCCATCATCTGTTGTAAACACTGGGTTGACTAGGTAGGGTGACCCCTTCTCTAGAAAATGAACGCAAGGATGGGAGTCTTAAGAATCGCAAACACACAAGGCAGGTGTAATAGTTCCCATTCTCTGGGCGAGCAGAACCAGTAGAAAGGACACACTACAAACGCGTTGACTAGACTGCCTTACTTGATAGGAGGGTATCCAGCAATGGCTGTCAGCACTCTGGAGAGGCTGAGAATCCATGAGCAGCTCTGTCCACGAGGCCAGCCTCTGCAGTCTCAGCCCTGCTGAGGTCTGTAGGATGCCTGAGAGCCGCTGGTCTTCAACCCGCATTGGAAGGTGGCCGAGAAGCTGGGTTTTGGTGACAGCAGCAGGAACACAGGGTAGACTCACTGACCAGCAAGGGGAGAAGGCAGGTAAGGCCACAGCACTGCTTCCCCTGGGACCTCTGTCTGGGCTGCCTCGAGATACTCTTGGGGAGGGGCTTATCCTTTCAATTAATTCATCCTGGAAACACCCTCATAGACTCACTCAGCGTGTGTGTCTTAGTTGATTCCAGATCCAGTTTAGTTGACAATCAACCTTAACCCTCAGACATCCTAAGAATTAACCTTAGTCTGAGACTATTTAGTCTCAGACTACTGGTGAACACAAGCTGCAGGGCCAGCCCTTCAGATGGGATGAACCGAAACTATCAAAAGATAGAGATACTGGAAGGTGGGAAGTGTGGCCATGTTTCATTTAATCTACTACAGTCATGGAGAAGAAGCTGAGGGAGGAGCTGTTAGATTTGTTGCTGAGCTAATGGAAAAAGGAGGAAGAATTAAAATTAAAAAAAAAAAAAAAGGACACAGGCAAGGGAGAAAAGAGGGCATCCCATCCACGAGTGGTAAAATGTGATACAAATAGCAATAGGGAAGCCCAGAAGCCCCTCGAGCGAGACAGCAGTGGATGAAGCAGAGGGCATGTATGAGCATCCGGAGTGATGGGAGCCTTGTAGCTGAGGGGCTACCAAGATAAGTAGAGCGTTTGTGTCTCTGGGTTTCCGAGTTAATGACGCCAGCAGACTCTGGACTAGCCAAATTGTGTTGGATTTATTATTTACATTACAACTCCATTTCCAAATGAAAACATAGGCCCACATCTTCAGTGCTTTGAAAATACCATTGCACATGCTGTAGAATTTTATATCCAGTAACAGGATGCAATTTCCCTATCAGATACAATTGCTGTTTGTTTTCTGAACTCTGTATTGTTATGGAAATTTCAGTTTGTCAGCTAGAGTGGAGATGGATGAAAGGAGCAGACCAGAATGTGAGCGGTTTTCTACTGTCTACCTAGCATTCTGCTTCTCTTTCTTTTTAAGGCTAATATTGCTTTATGCTAATAATGTACTTTCTTTTTATGCCATGTAACTTGATTAATAGGAAAAAAGCAAAAAATAAATAAAATAAAGTTCTGTGGTGGGAATGTGAGTGGACAGACAGCAAGGGAGTGTCTTGGTGGGACTTGGCTGGGTTGTTTTCTTCTCCTGCCTGACTGATAACACATTGCTGAAAACAAGTTAGGAGTTGCTGAAGGCCAGATGTAATTTGTGGATTTCTGTAGAGTATGTGTGACTTTGTTCCAAGTGACCGTAAGAGCAATGGCACCTGACGGTGAGACTGTGTAATGCTGGGAGCAAACCCATTTTCCAGGAGCAATTCAGAGATGTCTTTTGACACTTCCCCCCCCTTTTCTTTTTAAAATGTGTTGCCGTGTGACAACAGCAAGTACTCAGATCCTGTTAGGAAATAATGTCATTTCTGAGCTTGGGCTCTGCCCTAACAAAGTTACAGGGTGTGTGTCACCAGCTTGGGGAGGAAGTTAATAGTGGAATGCTTGGAAAAAGACGCGAGGCTGGAGTCCAAGTGGTCTCTGGGTCTCCTCTCCCTTTTCTCAGTTTAATTTGTTGTCTCAAGCTTGGCGGGCTACGGGCTCAGGGCAAGAGAGCCAGCTCGGCTAGGACAGCGAGGAAAATACCGTAGGAGAGTCTTTCTTTACAGCATCAGAGAAGAGTTATTTAACCCGAAAACCATAGAGAAATGTTCATTTTTGTCAAATAGTATTTAAAGAATGTATACATGTCCTTGTTCTAAAGTCACAGCAATGACGTCAGATCCTCACAGCACAACCCTAGTTTTGACCTTGTCCCAGCTTCGTGACGAATGGCAAATGCCCAAATCAATCAGTTGCAGTTTAGTGGCATCTCGCAAGATGGTGAGAAATCAAATTCATAATATACCTGATGCGTAGTGCTTGGCACACAGTGGTTGCTGAGCACTGATGTCTACCATTGCCGTCCGTCATCAGCATTATTGCTATCAGTTAGCCCCTTTACATCCATTTTCTTAGCCTGATAGTCAAGGTCAGCTCCAGTAGGCTGACTTCGTTCTATGCATATTGACAAGTAGGTGCTGAGCGCATGTAGTAGGTCCTCAGTAAGTTCTGGAGAAATATGGGAGTGAGTGAATTAATCTGTCAATATACTGTAGTGGTGGTGGCCTCTCTCTCTCTCTCTCTCTCTCTCTCTCTCTCTCTCTCTCTCTCTGTGTGTGTGTGTGTGTGTGTGTGTGTGTGTGTGTGTATGGCGGTCTCCTTTAAAGGAAGATTTAACCTATGAAAGCTGCTAACTGCTTTTCATAACACACAAATGCCTGGCCACCAAGAGTGCCTTTGTACCGAGGATTTATTTATGTGTTCCTTTGAAAATCCTAAGTGGACACCCGATAACAAGTCCAGTTGCTCAAAGGCATGCTGGCCTCATTGCATTATCTGTCTTTTCTCTCAAGGCTGCCTTGGAGGCCCCCCTTCGGAATCCAAGGGCTCAGAGGAGCTCAAGGCAAAAACAACTGCCCTCAAGGATCATTAAAATGGATGCCTTTCCTGTTTGGCTGTTTTAATAATGCTTAAAAATAAAAAAGGGCAACATTCAAGGTCCAAACCGGATTTTTCAACCTGGCTGACAACATGCTCTGTTTTGCAGGGAACCCCTAACTTTATACAGCAGGGGAAGCTTGTGTTGAAATTCACCGACTTCTCTGCATTTCCACACTGTGGTCTCTAATCACCCTGCTTCCCAAGGCATCCTGGGGGGTTATCTTCTTGCTAATGATGCATCTTCTTAGTGCCCTTAATTACGCCGCCATCACCTCTTGCTTTTAGTGACACCCCCCCCCCATCCTCTCCTCTCCTTGTTCGAATCCTACATGTCTTTCAAGTCCTAAGACAAATTCTCCCTCTCCTAGCATTCGGTTTCCTACAACTCTCTGCCTTATTTAGATCCAGGGGAGCAGCATTTAATTGTTCTGTGTTCACTTTGTCTTCCTAAATAGGTCACCGTCCCCTGGAGGGCAAAGACTGAGCTGTGGTCCTTCTTGTTTCTTACTCAGAGAGGCTCCAAGTGATAGATACATAGTAGATGCTGATTAAATATGTGTTGATTGATTTCCTGCAAAGAGCTAACTGAAAACTAAAGTTAATGCATGAAACAAATCAGGATGTGTGTGTGGTGGGGGGTGAGGGAAGACCTGAATCTCCCTTTGGGAACATCTCTTGTGGAAATGCAGAAAACTCTTCCAAGAGCCTTGTCAGCTGAAGTTCTGAGAATGCCCCTCTAGTGAGCGATCATGTGGGGGTGGTGCCAGGTGTTCTTTCTGGATGCTTGTGGTTGGCATGGATCTTCCAGTATCCAAGGCGCAGGGCCTCAGGGGCACTGGGGTAGGTTATATGTTGAAGAATGTGGCATTTGCGCATTGAGGGAATTTGGGGAAGTTCTGAGGGCTGATCCTGGCCTTTCTGCACACTGGGCATGTGCTGTACCACTGACTCCACCCAGCCTCTGTGTATACTCCTATCACACCCCCTACATTAATGTATACTATTCACCTACAAGGCAGGGTGAAAAGACGTTTAACAGAGAGAGGAAATTGGGAAGCAAGCAGAGGCGAGAGGTGACTTGAGAATCAGCCTGAGACCCCAGACCTCAGTTTTCCACAGTTTACTAAACATTGAAGATCCTTCCCAGGGCAGAGACTGGGCAGTGTTCCCCCAAGTGATCTTTATAAGCTTCAGGGCTCCAAGAAAAAGCAAAGGCATGTAAGGTACCCCAGCACGGCTAGAGTCAATGTTTCAGGAGAAGAAGGCTACTTCTCCCATTTTTCCAGAGCCAAGCACGAGTAGGTGGAAGTCTGTGCATGCACCCCCCCCCCCCCCCACCCCCCCCCCCCACACATACATTTGATGATGGCGGAGCCCAGACCACGGCTGTGGCTGCGGGGGGGCGGGGGGGGGCGGGTAGGGTCACTGCTAGGATGCACATGTTTCTGACAGCTCAGCAACCGTCCTGTCATTAGAGAGCAGTATGTGCTGTCATTCCAGAATTTGAGGCAGGGGCCAACTGCCGCACTTGAGTTATTTGAACAAGGATCATATAGTCCATCAGCACTCAGCTAAGTACTGATAAGAGTGAAAACGCAATGATGTTTAGATCTATGGAAATCAGCGGCGACCACCTCCCACCCCCACATAAATAGACTCAACTCTAGTCTTAGGAGATGCTGGTAAAAGAGCTGTGGAACTTGGCTGCCCATTGGATAACTTTGGCATGAATTTCCTTGGAAGTAAATATACTTTGGTTATTTATAAGAAGGGATGATTCCTGATGTTGGCTTTGTAATGTATAAATGATGTTTTCATCTCTATTTCCTGGTTCCAAAGTATTTCCTTTTATAAAATTATTCTTTATAAAGTAACTTCTTTAAAAAACTTTAAAATTTATTTGTGTGTGTGTTGTTGTTGGTTGTTTTTTTACTCTTTGCTCTTTGGGGGCCTGCCACCCAGCTCCCAGATAAATCACACAGAGGCTTATTCTTTCTTATGAATGACCAGCCTTAGCTTAGTCAGCTTTTCTTAAATTATCCCGTCTATCTTTTGCCTCTGACCTTTTACCTTTTTCTATTTCTGTATACCTTTTTTCTCCTTCTTATCCTGTGTCTGGCTGTGTGGCTGGCCTCCAGCATCCTCCTCTCCTTTTCTCACTCCTCAGTCTCCTCTCCCCAGATTTCTCCTCCTATTTATTCTCTCTGCCTGCCAGCCCCTCCTGTCCTTTCTCCTGAGTTGCTATTGGTCAGTTCTTTGTTAGAACAATCAGGTGTTGTCTGTTGTAGAACAGACAGGCAAAGTAACACATCTTCATAGAGATAAACAGATGCAACATAAAAGAATGCAACACATAGCCAGGCGGTGTTGGCATACACCTTTAATCCCAGCACTCTCTGTGAGTTCAAAGCCAACCTGGTCTACAGAGTGAGTTCCAGGACAGCCAACGCTACACAGAGAAACCCTGTCTCAAAAAAAAAAAAAAAAAGCAACACATCTTTGCATCATTAAACAAATGTTCCACAGCATTAACAAATGTAACCTCAACGAATATTCTACAATGTGTGTGTATGTGTGTGTGTGTGTGTGTGTGTGTGTGTGTGTGTGTATGTGTGTGTGTGTCACACGGAGTTCAGAGGATAACTTGAAAGAATTGTTTTCATGTGGTTTCTGGGGAGCCAGTCATCAGTTTTGGCAGCAAGTGCCTTTACCTGCCGAGCCATTTCACCAGGCCTGCAAAGTCCTATCATGGATGGCCATTGAGATGGCTGGGGGGGGGGGTAAAGGTGCTGCCTGTCAAACTGAAGTCTGAGTTTGATCGTCTGAGCCCACGTGGTGGAAGGACAGCCTGGAACCTGCAGGTTGTCCGTTGACCTCGTACATATGCCTGGGTTTTTGGATGCCCTCCACCACATAAGTGAATGTTTAGAGAAGGGTAATAGCACGTATGGATAACTACATGCTTTTTATAAACAACTGTGCCTACTTTTCTCTTTTCTCTTGAATTTTTGGCCTTTGCTCCTGCTTAAACTTTCTCAAGATGGCTTCTGTGTCTCTTGTTGGGCGCCATCTTTATCTCTTGGGATGAATGTAAACAGAGGTTCTTAAATGTTCTGAAGTTGCGGGGTGGCAGTGGTGATGTATGCCTTTAATCTTAGCACTCGGGAGACAGAGGCAGGAGGATCTCTGTGAGTTCTCACTCTGTAAGTGACATCCAGGACAGGCACCAAAACTACACAGAGAAACCCTGCCTTGACAAACCAAAAAAAAAAAAAAGTTCTGAAGCCATCAATGTCTCATAGGTATCCCTAGGGAGATATGACAGAAGGAAGAGGTGAAGAGGAGAAGTTAGGATGCGCGCGTATGTGTGTGTGTGTGTGTGTGTGTGTGTGTGTGCTTTTCTCCTGTGTCTCCTGTGTCTGGGCGCACATGTGCAGGATATGTGCATGTGAAGGACAAAGATCAATCATGAGTATATTTCCTCAGGTGCCACCATCTTGCTTTTTGAGAGAAGGTCTCTCACTCTGACCCCAGACTTGCCACTAAGGTAGGCTGGCTGGCCATTGAGCTCCTAGGATCTGCCTGCTTTGTTTCCCCGGGAATTACAAGTATGTGCCAGCTCTCTGGGCTTTCCTTCCTGGGTTCTGGGATTGAATTCAGATCCTCACGCTTGCACAGCCAGTACTTTACTGATGGAATTATCTTTCTAGCCAGTAAGACATTTAAACAAGATATTTAATTTTTATTTTGGGTGTGTGTGTGTGTGTGTGGGTGTGTGTGGGGGGGTGTGTGTGTGAGTGTGTGGTGGTAGGGTGGCATATCAATGCAGGTGCTAACAGGCCAGAGGTTAGAGCCCCTGGAACTAGGGTTACAGGTAGTTGTGAGCCACCCAACATGGATGCTGGGAGTTGAACTTGGATCCCCTAGAATAGCAGTGAACACTCTGAACATTAACCTCTGAGCTAGGGGTCCAGATGTCCTTTCCCTTCACAACTCTTTGCCCAAGACATTTTTTTTGGAGGGGGCCAGTTGAGACAGGGTTTCTCTATGCAGTTTTGATGCCTGTCCTGGATCTTGCTCTGTAGACCAGGCTGGCCTTGACCTCACAGAAATCTGCCTGGCTCTGCCTCCCGAGCGCTGGGATTAAAGATGTGTGCCACCTCGGCCTGGCGCCCAAGTATTTTGATGCAAAAGAACAAGCAATGTTTGGGTGACTGGAAACCCAACGAGCTGCTTGTCCACGATTGCCCTGGCTTCCCAGAAGATGTTCACAGTAGAGACTAGGCTGGCAATGTGCTAGTTCTGTTTCTTTCACTCTTGTTTGTCAGTTCAGCTACAGGTGGGGGCAGCTCTCAAGTGACAGAGTCTCTGAGAGATGACTTTTCCCCGTTACCTGAGAAGAAAGTAGCTGGGCAGAGTGGGATGAAGCCCGGTATGCAGTGAACAGATGGACGGTGGGGGAGAGAACCCAGCCTCAGCTGCTCTCCTGTACTGTTGGGACGTTGCAGACACCACAATGCGGTCTGTGGACCACAGGACAGTCTCTGAGGGTTGGGAGGCTTCAAGCACCTAATCCTGTGAGGTTGGGTTTCCTTCAGACACAACAATTAAAACAACATATTGCAGCAAATTGAATATAGGAGCAGATATGAGAAACTAACTACCTTTTATTATGACAAATGTTAGGAGGCTAAAAACCAGGAGGCAGCCCTCTCTCTGCATCTACCTTTCATTTGTTTTGGAAGCAGTTTTTGTTGTTGTTACAAAATAAAAATGTCGTTTATGTTAACTAAGATTTTTATGTTAGTATGTAGCAAACTCATGTTTTGATTGAAAGAGATGGCTACATGAATACTTTAAAATATTTTGTTTTAATTTCTAAATATGGTTCTTGGGATAGGTAGATGTAAGCAACATAAACATGGTGTCTTGAGGGTTCTTGCCAATTCACAAGAGTGGAAGAGAGTCCCTAGGCCAAGCGTTTGGGATTCTCTGCCCCAGAGGACAGAAGAGTCAGAAAATATTCCAGAAGCTGTGATCCTGGGGAAGGCAGCCCCGATTCATGCCCATGGTGAGTCTAGAAGGATGGCTTGCTCTGAACCAACAGCTCGACTCTTCCTGCAATGCGAGCACCCAGGGGAGGTGAGGCTGCAGGCTTGCCGGGTAATTCACTTCCTCTCTCTCACAGCCTCCTTTGATCGAGTCCTTTTCTTCCTTATTGACTTGCATGCAATGGCATGGACTCCTTCATGTCTTCCTTCTTCCTGCGGATGTCTAGGTGAAGGACTTCATAGTCCCCTGTACAGTGAGTGTGAGCGGGGAGCCATGTGCTCAGTGCAGACCTACAGTTCAGGATAGAAGAATGGAGACCACGGTTCGCTCTGGGTCCTTTGACTGCCACCAGAATGAATGTAACTAAGCAGTCAAAGTGGCCTAGGGATGTGACTCATTTTAGGGCGTTTGATAGGGTGCACAAAACCCTATTCTATCCTCAGCGCTGCATAAGCCCTAGTGGTATATTCTTGTAATTCTAACACTGGGATCGGGTGTGGTGGGAGGCAGTAGGATCAGGAGTTCAAAGTCCTTGACCATGTAGCAAGTTCAAGGCCAGCCTGGGCTACAAGAGACCCTTCCTTGAGGAAAAAATAGTACAAAACAAGGGTAGAGCCTACCTTGAAGAATGTGGCTTTCTTCTGCAGACAAGCGCTCTTGCAAATTCCCGGTCCCAGGCTCCAGCAGGCTTACTCACCCAGAAGAGCCCCACCATTGGGTAGAGAGGAAGAGACTAGGTTAGCAAGTCCTTTACTCTCCCTGACTGCCCACCAGTGTCACAGTGGGTGTCCCACAGTCCTCTCTCCTCTTCTGTTTCTTTCGAGGTTGACTTTCCCCCAGGCATCAGGGTCCTAGTCCAACATTCCCGAATTTAAAGGGCCTCTCTTCTCATCCCAACCAGGCACAACTCTTTGGCTCATACCACAGTGGGACAGGGTTCCATACATTTTATATTTATTACTTTATTCAGTTGTTAACAACTCTATGTGTTTGTTTTTCTATTTTACATCAGAGAAAGCAAAAACAGAGTGTGTGTTCATGTGTGTGTATGTGTGTATGTGTATATATGTGTATGTATGTATATGTGCATATGTTGTATGTGTATATGTGTGTATATTTATGTATGTGTGTATATGTGTGTATGTGTATATGTGTATGTGTGTATGTACATACGTGTGTGTGTGTGTGTGTGTGTGTGTGTGTGTGTGTATACACTTGAGTGGTTGTTCTAAGGTTGAAGAGCTAATAAACGTCAGAGACAGGATTTGAATCTAGGGTGCTCCAGGGGTTGTGGCAGGGCGGGGTGGGGCTCATGCATGGAAATACTGATTTCTTCTGTCACCTTGCAGTCTTATAACTTAGTTCAGCCAACATTTATCTAAAACGTTCTGTGTGTTTGGACTTGTGGTGAGTAGTGACAACCCTAAAGTGATGAACGCATGGTGCTCTGGTCGAATTCACCAGTAGGGATGACCAGCCAGTTCCGCTTACACTGGGAAAGCAGCCGCAGGGGCTGCTGTAGGGAAGGCTGCTCATGTCCCCACCTGGATGACCACCATGCACGGATCTCAGTCCTCAGGTCTCTGGCTTTCCTGTTATGGGTTGTCTGCTGAACCCATAATTAAATCTTCCCTTCAGAGGAGGTGAGCCCACTGCAATGTGCATCATGAATCTGCCAAAGAAATACTCTCAATAGGCAGAGGGAGCCACTTGGGCAGAGCAGGTCAAGAGGCAGAGGGAGCCGCTCACGGAGCAGGCTGGCCGCCTCATTGCCTGTCACTATTCTGTCACCTCCCTCATATTCGAGGCTGCGATGACTTTGCAGAGAAGACGGCACAGAGTCTCCAGGGACATAATCTTCGCAATAGACTCCCTCAAGAGGTGTGGCGTCTGTGACGCCTTGTGCAATTTTGATCCCTTAGTAAGCTTTTCTCTAAGAATTAGTGATGTTGAAACACAGGCACTCACAGGAACAAGGAGAAGGGCTTAATCCTGGTGCGGTTACAGGGATTTTATTTATTTTTTTATTTTTGGCATGAGCATCCCTGTGAGAACAGAGCTCTTATTGTTCAGCGTGTCAGGGTTCTGTGCAGGCTAAGGAAAAGCTGATGAAGTATTCGGTGCTCTGAGCAGGGGTGTGGGTGGGCGGTCCTTATGAGAAAGAAGGGTGCTGCCTTCCAGAAGGGGAAAGGGCCATGGTGTGTGTGGGCATGCCTCAGGCTTAAAATGAGGAAAATTACCAAATCGAGCAAGGAGCCCAAGTGGCCCAGCACCCCCAGATCTTCACATTGATTTTTTTTTCTTTTTAGTTAAAAATTACTTTTATTTACGTGCATATGCATGCACTTGTGAGGGGGATTGTGCACTTTAGTGCAGGTGCCCCCGGAGGCCGGAAGAGTGTGTCAGATCCCTTGGAGCTGCAGTCACAAGTAGCTGTGAGCACTTGACGTGGGTGCTGGGAACCAAACTGAGTTCCTCTACAAGAGCAGTGTGCTCTCCTAGCCTCGGAGCTCTCTCCAGCCAGACATGGTTTTCAGTGATGTTCCTTAGACAGCGTGGGGCTTCCAGTGGAACAGGTACACCTACCCTTTGCATCTGTCTCTCGCCTTCTTTAGACTGCTTTGCATGAACAGTTGAAGGAAGCTAGATGGTAAAACAGTGTGCTTCCAAATAGACATTTTCTCAAATGCAGTGTTTTTCCCCTAAATGAACAAATATCTAGTAGATTACTCTTGCAGAGGACCTGAGTTCGATGCCCCATGCCCACATCAGGCAGCTCAGAACAGCCAGTAACTCCACCTCTTGAGGATCTGGCATTCTCCTCTGGACTCTGCCAGACACCTGCCCTCATACATACACCCCACCCTGACAAACACATAGATGTTACACATAATTTTTTAAAGCATCTAATATGTCGATGTCATTAGCACGTTACTGGATCAAACTGGGCACTGTTTGCTGAGCGCTCATCCTAATGAGGTCTGTACGTGAGTGCTTTGTAAGCTTGGGGATGAGCTGGTGTTTTACAGGGGTTGTCTCATTCCAATTCACAGAAGTGGGTGGAGAAGAGCTATTTTACAGATGAGAACAACAGTGTTGTGGGATATTTGTACTCTGTGAAGATGTGTTGCTGTGATTGGTGTAATAAAAAGCTGAATGGCCAATAGCTAGGCAGGAGGTATAGGTGGTATTTCTGGGGAGAGAAAGGAAGAGGAGAAGGAATCTAGGTGCACAGGAGACGCCAGGAGACACGGAGAGGAAACAGGACGTACAAGATGAAGAGAGGTAATGCTACACGATAGCACAAAGATTAACATAATTGGGTTCATTTAAGTCATAAGAACTAATTAGGAACAAGCCTAAGCTATAAATCAAGCCTTCATAATTAATAATAAGTCTCCTAGTCATTATTTGGGAGCTGGGGGCCCAAAGAAAAGTCTGACTACATATGGTATCCAATGTGGGGAGTGTATTTCCCACATAGGACCTGAGAAAGCTTAAAAAAAAAAAGCTCCAAACACATAAACACAGAGCCAGGCAAGGCTTTCTAGTCCCACAGTCTCTCAGGTGGGCCACAGCATACAGAGATGTAGCTCCTGGTGCAGGCTTGAGCCAGCCAGCACCATGTGTGGAGCCTTGTGGTGGATTTAAAGCTTGGCTTGTGTGGTTAGAGAAAGCTGCAGACATGCAGTAAAGTGTCCAGACTGAGAAAAACCTTGATACAGACAGTTATAGGAAAAAAGAGTCTTTAAAGAGAGAGTAAAGTAATATAAAAGGGAAAAAAAAGCCATGTAAAGATGGAAAATACACAGGGCATCTGGATCCTGTACGGTGTTTTGTTGACTTTAAAGTTTTTGAATGCTGATGAGTGAACAGCAGCTGCTGGGGGACATGAGATTATGAAAGGGACTGTTGAATTAAACCAGCCTAGACACTTTAGAGATGTTTTGGCTTCAAAATGGGAGTTGAAAAATGTGTTGCACCAGGGGAGAGGTTATGCCTTTGTTTTCACAGGAAACAAAAAGTTATGGTTCTCTTCAAGATTAATGAAGATCAAATTTGATTGGGGGAGACCTGAAAATCTTGGCTATAGACATGAAAAAGAAACCAAGAAAGACTATAAGACAGATGATGCACATGTTAACCCCTCTACTATGGGAACATCTCTGAGACTGGATGAGACATGATAAATCTTGTTGGCTACAGAGTCTTAATGACTTATTACATGCCATCCTTTCATATGGATTGGCTATACAGTCCAAACAAATGTATAAGGTAACAGATGCCTTTTACCTGCTCAAACATAGAACAAAAAAATCATCCTTAACTGACTTGTGTGCACCACATATTCCATACTTGTGTTAATGCAGAAAGGATATATATCCTTTCAAAGTTTATGTGTTTTCAGAAAAATGGACCAAAAACCAATGAAGATAAGTTGCCCAGGTGATGCACCCTCTCAGAATGCCTCTGTTGTTTCCTCAAAATTTTGTATCCAGAACAACTTCAAAGCTGCTAGCTGAGATGGTCTAGCCTCACAAACAATCCATCCAAGACTTCAGATAAGCTCTACACTTTCCTATCACACAGAGACTAAACAACAACAACAACAACAAAAACAACAACAACAAAAATACAGCTAGCTCTCCCAGGACTTAACCATTATCCCAATTTTCTCAGGGTCCCCTAAAGATACCATCACCCCCAGACAACAGGAGGCAGTCTAGAGAACTAACACCCATATTCCCAAGAGGTGGATGGTTTTTGGTCATTCAGTGAGTTATAGATGTTTGTCATTGTTTAGGGGGGTTGGTTACAAGTTATTATTGGGTATGGTCAGAAAAAAAAAGGCTGAACAAAGGAGACTAGATTCAGGAATCTTTTTCTGCAGGAAAAAAGAGGGCATATAGTATAGAAATGATGGGATAAAAAGGTGGGTTGTTGAGTCTACTTTTGAACAATCACTAGTCTCAAATATTTTACATTGGTATGGATTCTTATGTATTGATACAAATTTAAGGTTATTTTTGTTATACTATGTATATATAATCTTTTGTTTAAGATATTTTTATGCAGCTCATTTAACAATGTAATATAAATTTCTAGTCCTTGAAAGTTATTATTACAAACTATTTAGGATAATTAAGAAATACAGGTTAATAGTTATCTAACAATCAAATTTGTGGCCATGTTAGGTATGTTTTCAAGGACAAACAAAGATATATTTTAGATGGACAGATATCTTCAAACACTTCAGAGACCTACAGAATATGGCATTTAAGATGTTTTAATAACCGAAGGCTTTTCATGACAGTGAGACACATCTTCTCCTGGCAGCACCAATTTACTTCAAAAGAGGATGATGGGCATCGAAGAACATTCATATGGAGTTTGCTTTTATTGTGGCAAAGTTAGCCACTGGGCAAGAAACTGCACTTGTCTTGACTTCTGACAGTATGCTATCCAAATTGTACAAACAGGACACGAAAGAAGGTGACTGCTGAACTTTGCTAAGCCAAGGTAGGACAGTTCTTCAAAAATTTCATCTTCACAAAAAAAGTCTGTCAGATATTCTAGGCCTGTATATTGAAGATGGATGTCTCAACATTGCAGAGGAAACTTGGGTGACTATATAGGCAACTAGCTGTCTCTGTCATTTCTATAGTTTTGGAAGTTGTTTGCTCTGCACTTCCTGTTTACTCAGGTAATATTATATCTTTCTTGGGTCTCTGATAGGGATCAAAGACTAGATAGTATACAGTTTTCCTTATTAGCAAATTCAGAAAAAAAACTTACATAAGAGATATAAAGTTTTTAAGGGTGAGAAACATAAAAGCTTAAGTTGTTTATCTAAGAAGAAGATTTTAGGTTTAAAAAGATAATGTTAGAATGGTAATACAAGTTATGATAGAAAACGTTTTAGGTATAAAACTTTAGACTCACTAAGATAGGATAGATAATACAGTGCTTTCTCCAAATTTGCCAAATACATATAGACTAAACATTGTGAATGTAATTCTTACTTGGTAATTTTTCTTATTGCATATAGTTTTACCATGTTCAAGTTAAAACCTTTCCTTTTTATTTAGACAAAAGGGGGAAATGTTGTGGATATTTGTCTACTATGTGAAGATATATTGCTATGATTTGTGTAATAAAAAGCTGAATGGCCAATAGCTAGGCAGGAGGTGTAGGTGGGATTTCCGGGGAGAGAAAGGAGGAGAAAGAATCTAGGCACACAGGAGATACCAGGAGACATGGAGAGGAAGCAGGGGGTACAAGATGTAAGAGAGGTAATGTCACGTGATATAAGTGGATTAATATAAATAGGTCAATTTAAGTTATAAGAGCTAGTTAGGAACAGGCTTAAGCTATAGGCTGAGCTTTCATAATTGATAATAAGTCTCTGTGTTGTTATTTATGAGCTAGTCATACAAAGGAAAGTCTGACTATGCAGTGGAGCTCAGAAAATAGGCAATATCTTCTAATCTAGCAAAGCCAGGATTCAAGCCTGACTGAGTTGTGGGGCAAAGTTTGCCATAGGCTCACACTTTCTTCCTGTGCTGCTGAAAGCTCCTTGGAGGATGCTCCGGGTGATATGCTCATGTTCAAGTAGATGAACTTTACAGTTAGAGTTGGAAATAAATGTGTATGTGAAGTTTGTATTCATGTGTGTGTGAAAAGACAGACAGAGAGAGAGAGAGAGAGAGAGAGAGAGAGAGAGAGAGAGAGAGAGAGAGAGAGAGATTGAGCATTTGAGCATAGTCCTAAATCTTAATAGATTTAATCCAAAATTTATAAAAACTTTCATATGGACAACAGGGCTGAGAGTTTATCATCTATGTGTTCATCCCTTTATTCGTCTGTGAATGTGACTTTTTTGTTTTCTTTGTGTTTGTGTGTGTGTGTGTGTGTGTGTGTGTGTGTGTGTGTGTGTGGTTTGAGGGTTGAACTGGGAGCCTTGTGCATGGTAGGCAGAACTCTACCACTAAGGTATACCCCCATCCCAAATCTGTTGTTTGGGAATACATTTGGAAGTAAATTGAAGACACCATATTGTTATCCTCAAACTACTTCATAGTGCTTATTTCTAACTAAATTTCAATGTTTCTTTTCATAACTTCGTCTGATGCATGATTTACATGCAATGAAGTGCGTAGGTCTGGAGGGCATATTTGCTGAATTTTGATACATCTGGGGACCCGTGTAACCCAGTCTTAACATAAAAATATTATATACAGCATTATTATAAAAGAACAAGGTGGGAATGGTGATGCACACTTATAAGCTAAGCATCCAGGGGACTGAAGTAGGAGGAGCGAGAGTTTAAGGATATCCAAGACCCTGTCTCAAACACACACCCAGGGATGAGCTATACGCACATTGCTTTAAGATCCAGGGCTTGTTTTCGTTTGTATGAGTGTTTGGGGAACATAGCTTCACTCTGTAGCCCAGGCTGTCTAGAAACTCCCTACAGGCTCAAGGTTGGCCTCAAACTGTTGGTCCTAGAACTTCTGGTAATCCTTCTGCTTCAGTTGCTCCAGTGGTGAGTTATAGGTATAAGTCACCATACCCCACTTCAAACCGTCTCCCAGTCCCTCTGGCAATCTGTGTTTGGTATTATCTGTTTGGTCAAATTCAGTCATTCTGGTAAATTGCTGAAGAAATGTGGGTGGGATAGATACCTCTCTAGCACAGAGGACAATTGATAGTTCTTAGATCTCACTTGGAAATGTGTCACACTGGCTGCTGGGTCTGGCCTCAGCTGTCCAAGTACCGCTCTGATGTTTCCTGGGTGACAGATGGAGGTGCTCCAGGCAGTACCGATGCTCAGGCGAATGCTCCACACAGTGAGCTCTGAGAGGCCTTCTTTGTGTGCCTGGGATCCTCAGCTCAAATCCTTCCACACTGCCCAGCTTTACGTCTGTGTTAGAAGAACTTTCACCGTTTTCCTTCTTTCTCCGAGTTCTCGCCCAGCATCAGGTCCATCTCTCAAATGTTCAAAGAGGCAAATTCCCAGTAAAATGCAGAATAAACAAAGTTGAGGACTCACCTTTCTCTTCTACCAGCACTGCTTTGCTGGCTCCTTCTGAGTCATGTGATGAAAGGGCCGTGTGCAGAGCTGGTGAAGGATCACC
>CABHPP010123433.1:4681-35502 GCA_902168425.1 Peromyscus attwateri | reverse complement strand
TGTGTGTGTGTGTGTGTGTGTGTGTGTGTGTGTGTGTGTGTGTGTGTCCCAATGTGCATGGAAGCCAGAAGAGGGGACTGGGTGCCCTGGAACAGGAGTTATAGGTAGTTTTGAGTTGCTTGGCTTGGGTGCTGGGATCTTAACAGATTGCTTACTTTTCTGGAATAGGCCACTTCTGTAGATTTGCTGTGGTTTGCATATAAGCGAGGGATGGAAACAGCAGTGCTGCCGCCTTCCAACCCAGAAGAATGTGGAGGTGCAGCATTTAATGACAGCACTCACTGATGTGATCCATATACCCACAATTCATTGGTTGTTTGTGTATTCTCAGATATGTGCAGCATCACCATGGTCAATTTTATAATAGTTTTATCACTTCAGGAACAAATGCCATGCCACTTCTGTTGAACTCCCTGCCCCCAAAATACTCTGGAAGTGACCTTTAACTGAGGATCTATATTCTGTGTCCCAGTTCCACTCAGATTGGGGATTCTTGGGACAAGATGACATTTGGATTCTTTTAATTTGGCCAAAACCCACTGGTCAACTCCAAGAGGCAAAGTGTTTTCTTAATTTTTTTCTTCCTTCCCTGTTGAAATCCATACTAGATACTACCGATTGTCACCATGTCCGAAGTTGACCACTCACCCCCGCAGCACCTGCGTTGAGGCGGGGGTAGCCAGTGGCAGGCTTGCCTGAGGCTATTCACAAAAGCCTGTGGGACTCGGGGAGGTGGTGGGTAGAGGGTTCACATGTACATGTGTTCAAGTCACCTCCTGTCCTTTACTGGTGACAGTAGTCACAGTTCTCTCTCAGACCTTATTTTGGAACTGACAAGTTGTACTTCATCCTTTGTGGAGCCGTGCAAAGGCAAATAAGTATAATTTCTAAAACAGCCAGGCTATTATTAGAGGGCTGGACAGCACCACTTCCAGATAGCATTCTCAACAGAAGGCTTCTGGCCACTGCAAGGGTCATTTCCTGGCTCCAGCTGCAATGATGCTCTTGGAAGCACCCATGGGATTTGTTTTATGTTGTGAAGAATCACAGCCACTGTATGTTGTTTCTTCTTCCCGGACAGAATCCCCAGGATGTTTCCCAGGGGGTAGCATGTTCCAGGAGGGGAATCCTCTTCAAGCTCCCAGGGAACACGGCGGGTTTTGGAGAGCTCAGTGGTAGGGCACTGTGGGGGCTTGGTGTATTTGATACACCCTGATGTTCACGGCAGGCATCCTCTGGATGTGTGTGGCCTGTAAATACACCACAGTTGCCTTTCTAGAAACAGCCATGTAGGTGCAGTGAAGCAGAACCTTGATTTACCTCAGGGTGGTAACCTGTGACCCTTCCTAGAACTGTTACCCCTGGACATTTTCTGGGGATAAGAAATGTATATGCAAATGGACATGCTATAAAAGCTAAAAGGTATAGGAATATAAGATAATGTTATGCTAATGTATACTCCATAGAATGCCATACATTCTAGCTTATCATGGAGGTGGCTGTGGACTGAGTCCTGGTCTGTTCTATGGGCAGCAGTGGAAGCAGGATGAAATATCTGTCATGGAATCTGAGCAAGTATTCTGTGTTTTTCTGCTGCAGAATATTCACTTGGGCTGTTTTGACACCCTTCCCTTTGTGAAATGTTACCCAGTGAGGCTGTGTCAGAACTTCCGTTCATCACGCTGCACTTTTGAATGGAGTGTCTTTGAAAGCACCTCCCTGGCATTTGCTCAGCTCCTTCTTTCCCTTGATCTCAGCTGTCACAGGGGCAGGGACCCCAGTCTGACCCCAGGAGACGGCCCTGGGGCTCACTGCAGTTACCACGCTCAAGCTTGCTGTCTGCTCGCATCAGCTTATGTGAGCACCTGTGGACAGTGATGAGACTCGATTTCCCTTAAGAACTGCATTGTCCTCTGGGTGGGCTGGACGAGCAGCATCTGAACTGTGGGGCCTTCTTTTCCAGGTCACTGCGGAATCTCCTTGATGGTGAGATGGAGCACTCGGCCGCACTCCGGCAAGAGGTGGATGCCTTGAAAAGGAAGGTGACAGAGCAGCAGGAGCGCCATACCACAAAGGTCCAGGCACTGGCAAGGTAGACCGGGCAAGGGATGGAGAGACAAGCATGTGTAGCCACAGTTCCACACTTATCTTCTGTCTGTTCGTTTCTGAGAAAAGGTCTTGCTGTGTATACAGCCCAGGTGAGCCTCACACTCGTGCAGGAGCTACAGGCAGGTGCCACCACACCTCACTCATAGCTCTAGTTAAATGAAAGGGGGTGCCAAAGGAAATTGCATTTATGCATTCCATTCGTTTGGCTTCTTTGAATGAACACCATACACGCATATGTTTCAAAATAAGGTTAACTGATGGGCACTCTCCTTTGGCTGTCGTGGATTGCTCCCTGCTGGCTTAACTATACCGATTCCAGAGGTGCTCTTTGTGCCCGAGGCGGACGTGTGCATGCAGAGTCCTTCCCTCTTTTGCACAGCACTGTACCTCCCCGGCAGGGTTCTGTGTGGGAGTACCAAGGGTTGCCATCCTCTGGCTAGTAACTCCCAGTGTGTTCTGACTGCACCGGGATTGATTGACCAGTCTGCCAACAGCTGGCTGTTAAGGAGGTTTTCAGTCTTCTGTGAGACTCCCCAATGCATGACCTGAGTGCCAGCCACTGTTTTCTCACTTGAGTGTGTTCGCTGGATCAAAGGGCAGGCACGTGCAGGCTGTGTCCTCCACAGGGCCTGCATGGGCCCCACAGCATTGTGGGAAATGGTGCAGCTCCCAGCTGTGCTTGCAGGGAGCAACGTTTTGGGTCCCATATCACAGGAGAAAAATCAGGCTGGTGCATTTCTCTAATTACAAATACTGTTAATCTTATTTTTATTTAAGAGCCACTGATTAATTTTTTGTGATGTTGTTTATATCTTACTAAACAAAATGTGATGAATTAAGAGTTGCAACTCCTGTGAAAACATCCAGTTTTTACTGAGTTTCTTCTCCTGTGGACACACTTTTATACGCACTCATAGTTGACACCCCATCACTTTTCATTCCACCTCCTCCCTCCATTTTTCACTGTGAAAGCAGATTGAGGTTAGCTGTTGTTTTAGAGACCTCTTTGTGGTGTTTCATTGAATTAATATAGCATATGAAATTGACCACACTAATTGGTCCATTTAGCATTTGGATTGTTTCCTGTTTTTTTTCCCATTGTAGGTGAGCTGAGCAGCTTCTTGGTTGTATTGGCTATTTGTCTTATTGCTGTGACAGAATTTCTGACAGAAGCCACTTAGGGAAGGAATGGCTGATTTTGTCTGAAGGTTTCAGGGGATTTCAATTCCTCTTTTAGGGAAGACATGGTTGTAGGATGGTAATGTGGCTACTTACGTCACCGCAGCAGACAGGAAGTGGTAATGTGGCTGCTTATGTCACTGCAGCAGACAGGAAGTGGTAATGTGGCTGCTTACATCACCGCAGCAGACAGGAAGTGGTAATGTGGCTGCTTACGTCACCGCAGCAGACAGGAAGTGGGCTGCTTATGTCACCGCAGCAGACAGGAAGCAAAGGGCTTACTCTGGCTCCAGAAGTGGGTATCATCTTCAAGACCCACTTCTGCTTCCTAGGCCGTGTATTCCAAAGGTTCTATAAGCTCCCCAGACATGGCCACACCTTCAGACCCAGTACTAAAACATGATACTGTGGGGGACGTTTCTGTCTAAAATTCTTAACACTGTGTTCTTTGAAATTGCTTTGAGTAAGGCCAGAGGGAAAGCATGTCCAGAGGCTATGCCAGGCGCCCAGAGTTAGGTGCTGTGGCGTGAGTGATTTTCATACACCTGTAATTCGCCACAGTCATATGACCCCCTGTCTGCATTCTACCCCTTGAACGTCTCCCCTATGCGTCCTATCCTCACAGGCATCTCTAGGGCAGTGGTTCTCAACCATCCTTTCCCAGGGGGCTCCTAAGACCATCAGAAAACACAGATATTTACATTACAATTTATAACAGTAACAAAATTATAGTTGTGAAGTAGCAAAGAAAATAATTTTATATTTGGGGGTCACCACAACAAGAGGAACTGTATTAAAGGGTCGCAGCATTAGGAAGGTTGAGAACCACTGCTCTAGGGCATAAGAGCCAGGTCAGAGGCAGAATTAGAGAGACTGGTTCCTATTTGCATGTTTCCTGGTCTCTCATCTCACCTGACCTCACTGGAGCTCTGCGGTGTAACGATGGTTCCAAGGACTTATGTCTTCAGAGACCCTGCTCTGAGCATCAGTAACAGGCAGGGCTATGGTCCCTTCATGTTGCTGGCTTGTGTTAGAAGTCACCTTAGCCTTGAGCCCTGGCTCCAGTCCTAGAAATGTGTTTCTGGGTGATCTGTTGAGCTTCTGTCAATGTGTGCTTCTTATCTGTGCTGATGTGGACAGAGGAGGAGGGCCATGGGATTCTCGAGATGCTTGACAAGCTGCTGTGCGTGTTTCGTGCTGAGTGTTCCTTACTGTGTAATCTTAGGGAAAGTTTTATCCTACACACAGGGTAGAGAAGCCACAGTTTTAGAATCTGAAGCCTTCCATTACACATGAAGAACTGTTTAAGGTACTTGGAAGATGGCAGTTTGCAGGTGGAAAGACATCTTTAAAATGGACAAATATTCCCAAAAGAGAAAGTGGGAGAAAGCACCCTGAGCAGCTAGCCACTGTGGTGGGCAAGTGGACCTACTCAGGCAGTTGTCACTTGGGGACTAAGGGCTGTGGCACAGTCACTGGGGCAGTGGCTATCGTAGGCTGAGGCTCATGTATGTTTTGGGCCCCCTTCTCCTAACCCTCAACATTACTCCTTTGCTCAGGTGGCTTAGTGGTGTAGGATGCAGGCTCTGCCATTGGACTTCAGGGTCAGAGTGTGGTTTTGTCCCCTGCTAGTTACATAGCCGTGGGTGAGTTTTAACCTCTCTTTCAGTTTTCTTAGTTGTAAAATGGGGAAAAGAAAACTTCAATGAATTATCACATGTATAAAAAGAGCATGAGAGACCATTTTTGCTGGTTTAGTAAATACACTTCCTACGTGGGTAATCCATGTTAACTACCATCACTTTTTATTGATTAGGTTCCTAAAACCTTGCCTAATCACAGATATACTCTAATGGCAACAAGGCAAGAAGGATGGAAAGCTAGGCTCGTCAGTTCTGAGTGCCCACTTAGAGTCCATTGTGTGCACATGTGTTTTATTAGCCTTGGGTACAGGATGGCGAGACAGAAGCATACTGAGTGAATTTAGCATTTGATATTCCTTTTGCTCAAAACTAATGACTTTCCTCATCTGTGGTGGTTCAACAAAGAGCCAGGGCATGGAGCTTGTGCAGTGCAATCAGGTACAGTTAAAGCTGTGTAAGTCACACCTCTCTAAAGAACTGATTGACTTGCTTCCAGCTGGGAGACAGATTTAAAAAAGAAAAGACATGGATTTACATGAGGAGTCCCTTTGAAGGAAGTGTCTTAGTCTCTGGTCTGGTGGCAGTAGAATACTACAGAAATAACTACCTCACAGTTCTGGAAGCTGGGAAGGCCAGAACTGAGGGGCTGTACCTGGCATGTTAGAGTATGACGAAGGGCAGCTTGTCACAGACAGTTCACGTCTGTGAAGAGGGAAGAGGCAGCTGACCTACTTTTGTAACAGACATACTTGGTGCTTAGCCATTGATGAGGGCGCAGCCCTTGTAATCTGATCAGTTTTTTTGAAGAAATTATTTAGATTTTTTTATATGTATGAATATTTTGCTTTCGTGTATGTCTGTGCTTCAAGTACACCAAGTGTATTCCTGGTGCCTGGTGCCAAAAGAGGGGTTGGATTCCCTAGAACTGGAGTTCCTGAAAGTTGTGAGCCTCTACATGAGTGCTGGGAACTGAACTTGGGTCCTTTGCAGAAGCAACAGGTATCCTTACCTGCTAAGCCGGCTGTCTCTCCGGCCCCTGATCAGTTCCTAACAGTTACCTCTCTACATGTCTGTGTCAGGGATTGTGTTTCCCACGCATGGACTTAGGGACACAGGGTCAAGGTTATCAGGTCACCCTGGGAACGTTTTCTGTCTCTGCTCATTGTGTTAGCTATCTCATGGGACAAATTGTCTCTCAACTTGGTCTCCTGAAATAGCAAGTGTTTGGATTCTCCATGATTTCTGTGAGTGAGGAGTCTGAAAATGGGTGAGGGTCTTTCAGAAGGTAGAGATTGGGTTGCTGGCCAGAGTTGGTATACTTAAAGGCTTGAATCAGACTAGGGGCCTACTGTCCTGAATGTGTCTGTCTGTCAGCAAGAGATTGAGTCCCTAATGTGAAGCCTTCTGAAGGCTGTTCACAGTGTGGTAGGTGGCTCTGTAGAGGAAAAGCCTGCCCCAGATAGAGGTCATCAGGTTTCTGTCATCTTGAGAGCACATTGATACTCCTACTGTATTCTGTGGTTACACAGACCAGCCCTGGCAGTATGGGAGGAAATGACATCTCAAAGGCTGCCAACCACCTTCATCAGGCTTCAGCTTCCTCCTGAGGCCACAGGGCCCTCCAGAGAAGCAGAGCCAACAAGATTTCATGTGTCCTGGGGTATTGATTCATGACTTGGGTGCTGGGGAGTTTCCTAATCTGGTCTGTCAGTGGAGGCCTGGGAAAGCCAGTGGTGTGATCGGAAGGCCTGCAAGGCAGAGGGAGGGCTGCTGCTATATGTCCAGACTGACAGCTAGGAGCCCAAGGCAGGAGAGGCTCACCCCTGGCTCCAGCAGTCAGGCAGAGAGAACATTGACCTGGCTCTTTGGTTTTGTCCAGAGACCTCAGTGGAAGGATGACCCCTGGCTGCCCCAGTGAGGGCCTAGTGCTTTGCCTAGTCCACTAGTTAAGATGATGACTTTCCAGCAACACCCCATACTCCCAGAGATGAGCTTAGTCAGACACCTAGGCGTCCATGGCCAGCTGGACCTGCACACTCCGCCAGTCTTCACTGTGGCTCTTCATCCTTCCAGGCTGCCCGTGCAAATTTCACTCAGCTGCTTTTCCTCTTGGCTACCATGATGGGGTCTAGGAAGGATGTGGCCAAGCTGGTGTGCAGAGAGCGAGGCTCAGTCCTTTGGAGAAGCTGGGAGTTGATAGAACTTTGTCCTTTCTTTTTTTTTTTTTTTTTGGTTTTTTCGAGACAGGGTTTCTCTGTGTAGCTTTGCGCCTTTCCTGGAACTCACTCTCTACACCAGGCTGGCCTCGAACTCACAGAGATCCATCTGCTGGGATTAAAGGCGTGTGCCACCACCGCCCGGCAGAACTTTGTTCTTTTATGGGAAGACTTTTCCCCGGGTAGCAATACACAGGAGAGGGAGAGAGGGGCCAGCTCTTCCTGACAGTGGCACCTGAGCTGCTCTGCTCAACCAGCCTTGCCCGAAACCACTGTTCGTTCACGTGGTCTTCTCGCTATTTGAGCCAGACTGTAGTTGGTTTTCTCTTGTTATTGTCACATGTTCATGTTTGTATGTTTTGGGCAAAGATGGGGTTGTGTTTTTTCCTGGGCTTAAGTACATCTGTCCCCTTGACAGTTAACCTGCATTCTGGAAGACAACACAGTAGGTTGTCTCTAAAGCATTGTTTGGAGAGCTGCTTCCTGTGTTCTCTGTAGGACCCACCTCACCACCATTCTGTTGTCAACACTTCTCTCCTGCTGTGCAAAAAGGAGGTAAGCTGTTAGTAGCTAGCAGGCTTCCCATAGCTCGCTTCCCCCTCCAGTTCTTCCTCCTTTGAGAAGTTCAGTGGGGTGGCACACCGCATCCTTCTGAACTCACTTAAGGCAGTGGCCCACCCCAGCTGTGTCTGTTGTGGAAGCACTCAGTGCAGAGGATTCTGTTCTTGAGTCTGTCACTTCACCAAGACTTACCAGGTTTGTTCCCAAGTGACGTCAGCGTGCTTTGGCAGACAAAACCTGGGAGTTTGCTACTACAGCAGGGAGAGCTAAGAATGAGTCACTCTCTTCAGGTGCCCTTTGACCTGGGTGCTCTCTCCATGACTTTCCCCTTTGTGAACCCTGGTGTGGTCCCCAACCCCCCCCCCCCCCATAGGCTTTCCACACAGAGGCACAGGTGGCATCTGGTAGCAGCAGCCTTGGATGGCATCTGGTAGCAGCAGCTACTGAGGGGAAGAGGTGGAAGGGGAGGAGGAAAGTGTCCTGACTGGTGTACTTTTTCCTTGGAAGAGTAGACTGCAGCGGGCAGTGCAGTGCGTCTGGTGTTCCCTCCCTGATTGGCATTGTTGGGAAGTGTCACTTCATACTTCTCTTAGGTGTTTTGTTGTTGCTGTGACCAAGTGTCTGCAGAGCACCTTGAAGAGGAAGGGTTCGTTGTGAACCACAGCTCATCGCAGTGGGGAAGGCATGCTGACAGGTTGCTCCATGGTGGTAGGAGTGTGCAGTGGGCTTCCTCACATCTCAGCAGAAGTGGGGCTGAGCTCAGATTCTCCTTCACCCGTTCCCTAGCTGAGCTGCACCTCCCCAGTGTTACACAGCCCCCCCCCCCCCCCACCAGCTGAGGCATAAATATTCAACCCTGTCCGTCTGTGGGGGCTTTTTACATTGGGTGTATTGGTGCTCTCCTGGCATCTAGAACAGCTCTAGGCCCTGCATGGCTCAGCATCTTGAACTTCCTTTCTTCTTGGCTGGTGCCTTGGCTGTGGATAGTTCTGGATTCTGGGGCTAACCTGGATCTTGGGGTCCTTTCTTTGTCCAGAGCATCATGTAGCCTTTGACACTGGCCTCCATTTGGCCATCAGCTTCCCCTGCTGTTACTTTTCCAGCCCTGCCTGGCCAGTGTGTACCCTCCTATGTACTGTTCCTGTTGGGCTACTGGCCGTGAGATCTTCACAACAGTGTTTACATGTGAGAGTGAGGGCCGCATGGCACAGCTTCTAGGGCATAGACCATATAGGAAGGACAGACCAGGGACCTCGGAGTCCTGCTCAGATCCTCCATCTCGCACTCCCGGGACACCTTTGGCTTTTAAGGAAAGCTCCAAATCTTACTTTCTCTGTGAGGGCTCCATCCCTGCCTTTTTCCATTGGTCATCAGAGAACGATAGACTGCTCTCTAGGACAAGGACAGTGTATTTCTCTAGTGTCCCTCCTGAGACTAATTGTATCTGTATCATGAGGCAAATGCTCAGACTTGAGAAGGCCGAGGACAGGGGATGCTGGCCTGAATTCTGAGCCTGTCCTGGCATAGGGTAGCCTTGGAACTTAGGGTCTGGGCCTCCACCTTGATCTTTTCAGTTTGAACACTTACTTTGACAGCAAAAGCCAGATCCTTGGATCTGGTTAAGGATTCTGTGTTCTCATCTGGGCTAAGTGGAAAAGATTGGTATTATTGAATACCAATGTCTGCCGTAGAAATAGGAAGTGGAGGCAAGCGTGCTCAAGACTTTGTTGCTGGTGAAGTGTAGCAACTGTGTGAGATGATGTCCTAAGACCGAGATGACAGTATCAGAGCTAGGGTGTAGCGAAAGCTTGCTTAGCCATGTGTTAACTCCGTGGGTTCAACACCCAGCACTGCCCCCAAAAGACAGAGATTAAGATGGAAGCATTTACGTGTTCTGAAAGGGGAGAAAATCTATCATTCTCTGTGAAGCTCTTTCACTGATGAGTTCTGTTTTGTAAAAGAAGCATGCTCCAGCCAAGTGTGCTGGTGCATGCCTGGAATCCCAGCACTCACAAGGCTATGCAGTGGGACCCTGTCCTACGAAACAAACACAAATGCTCTGGAGGAATAGCCTCAGTATGTTCTGTAAAGCAAAAGAAACTTTTGTGGCTTAGTGGGGGTGCAGAGGGCTTGGTAACCATTGTAACTGTGCTGTATCGGTTATTTGTTGCTTTGACCAAACACCGGGCAGAAACAGCCTAAGATTTTGGCTCTTGATTTCAGAGGGTTCAGTCCGCCCCTGGCTAGAGTTGTGTGTGTGTGTGTGGGGCACAGCAGCTCACCGCCCTGGCTAGAGTTGTGTGTGTGTGGGGGGGGGGGGCACAGCAGCTCACCGCCCTGGCTAGAGTTGTGTGGGGCACAGCAGCTCACCGCCCTGGCTAGAGTTGTATGGGGCGGGGGGGGGGGGGGGGCACAGCAGCTCACCGCCCAGTGAGCCAGGGAGCAGAGATGAGAGAATGCTTGTGCTGGCCTCAGGGTCTCTTCTCCTCTTTTAGTCTCTCTGGGCACCCAGCCCTTGGAATGGTGCCATCCACATTCAGGGTGGACCCTCCCAAGTCAGTCCTCTGGATGTACCCTCACAGATATAGCCAGGAGGGACATCAGTCACATTCTACCCCTTTGGTTGGGGACAGAAGCTGAATTCTTCCAGGCACCAGCTCCAGTTCGACATGTCTAATCTGGTGAGGATAATTTCATCTCCTTCCCAGCATGATTGCTCCAGGGAGCTGGACTTGTCTCACAAATGGCATGTGTTCTGATTCTACCATGGAGACATGACTGGCGAGCTTTGGAACTTTGAAGGAAGATTGTCCCTTGCCCTTAGATAACTGTCCTCTGGGTAACTTGCTGTGGGGGCATGAAGGCTAGAGCTGCCTTGGCCATCGTGGTCCCATGGGGGAAGACAGTGTTTCCAGCAGCTGGGAATGGAGGAAGGTGGGTGAGAGAGCTAGGTCTCAGGATGCACTGGACTGCTGGGTCAGCCTACTCTTGAAGGCCTCTCTGGACCTCATAGCGTGAGCTGATGAATCCCTATTACTCTTGAAGTGAGTTGGAGTTGAGTTTTCTGTTTCTTGTCACTTTAAGAACATTCAGCAGTACAGAAGGTTCACAACAGTATATCCTGACCTACCCAGGTAAGGTCACTTCCCTGGTGTATGGCCTCAGGCACCAGCATTGCTGAACACAGTTACTACTGGCAATGACGTGTGCTGTCATGAAGTCCCCAAATTCAGACCAAAGGCTCCCTGAGGGGAAGGCAGTGCTCTTGTGCTGCCCTGGTCTCCTCTGCCTCTAACACACTGCCTGGCACAGAGCAGGTGCTCAGTGAAGTTAGGTAAGAGAGGAAAGTGGCTGTGGGGCTAGTGGTGGTGGTGTCACCTGGCCTAAGTGTCACAGAAATGCCAGCTGGGCTTTCCTATGGGCACAGTTCAGTCCTAAGGGGCTTTTAGACTTGCTTGTTACTTGTCCCAAGACTGTTCTGTTCACCTTTTGGGATGTGGGGCTTTCTGAAAATCCCTCAGCCTTCCACTTCAGTTTTAGCTAGTATGTATGGGGGCCCCTGTCAAGAAGGGCAGTGGAATGGCCAGGTAACTGAAGAGCTCTAGGTATCATGGAGACCTGTTTCTCCACCTCTCTCCCCTTTGTGCCGTGTGGTTGGCTTCATTTCATTATCAGGCTTAATTCTCTCTCATGGTGACTAGAGGGTTTGTACCATGGCTAGGCCCATCCACTTCATCTCTCCAGCAGCAGCTACCTCTCCTGCTCTCACGCTTGGCTCACATGTTCCCTGTATCCAGGAGGTGGCGTCTTTTCCTTGTCTGAACTGTAGGAGGGAGTGTGGGGGCTGGAGGAGGTCCTCCCTGGTGGGCTGTGACTGTAGGCTTCCCATGGTGGTTCCTCTCCATCACATCTAGGTTCTTTAGATGTCCCAAATTGAATGGACTCTGTGTTGGCCCCATTGTGATGCCAGGCATGCCTGTATATTTTAACCACACCTGCAGGGACGGACTGTCTCCTGAACACCTGCCCCAACCCTGCCCCTCCTTCTTTTTCTTGGGACCATCTGCAGAAGCACTGCAGGTTGTATGTTTAGTGGCCTCTTGACCTGATGCCCCACATGATCTTCTGAGCACCTACTGTGTGTCCAGTTACCCTGGCTCTGCTGTCCCATGCCCTTCCCTCTGCCTCCCCTCATTCAGGCTACTGGCTGCTTTACTTGTTTAGTGTGATGAGCTGAGAGTTCTGCCTTTCTCTGTCTTTGCTCTGTGTTCAGCAGCAGCAGCAGCAGCAGCCAGGCCCTTAACAATGTGCAGCTGAGAGCAGGGAAAGCCATTTGTAAGGCGGGACTTGTGTGCTGGGCCAAGCATGAGGACAAGCACACATCAGGATAGGACAACATGTCTTAGGGGAAGCTGCTCACCCACAGTTTGGAGCTATCAGAATCTTCAAGAATGGATAGTTAACCTTGTTCATTTGCTTACTCTCAAGGATCGGCTGTTACGTGTTAAGCTTTGTCAATTAGAAATATACAGAACATGATCGATTCTAACCTAGGTGCTTGAATTGAACAGGGGTGGGGTGGGGTGTATAAACACAGACTAACTTTTTGTCTGAGTCTTCCTGGGCTCCGGTCTACCTGGCCATACATAGGTGGGGGTGTGGCACAAGATAGGGAGGTGTGGGCTTAGTCTTGCTTCATTTTAGTTTAGTCTGTTTTTGTTTTTGTTTTGTTTTGTTTTTTTACCAAGACAGAATCTTGGTAAATAGCCCAGACCATTCTTGATATTTTTGAACTCAGTGCATTGAACCTAGTCTGGACTTGAACTCAGAACCCTCTTGCCTCAGCTTCCCAAGTACCAGGATTACAAGTGTGTGTCACTGTGCCCAGCTCAAGCTGAGACTGGTGTGTAGAGTGAGGTACATTAGGTACCCATTTAAGGAAATACTTATTTACACAGGAGTCTCTTCCCCTTGTGGATGTGGGATCTCAGATGGCCACTTTGCACCTCTGGAAAGCCAGGGTGAAACAGTCTCACCCTGTAGATTTTATGCAGAGCTAGTGCTGAAACGTGCCGAGTCAGAGGTCCCTGCACCTGTCCTTATCCAGAGCTGGCACCATGAGTAGTATTGGCCCATGAAAGTAATTTATCCCTCCACCTCAAGGCTACAGTCATTCTCTGGAGTTCATCTAGCTCACAGTTGCTCAGTTATAACTAACGTTCTAATAAAGAAATCTCTGGATTGAGGAGCTAAACATGCTGCTTAGCCCTGGCTGCACATTTCAGTCACCAGGGGAAGCTTATGGAACTCTTAGGTCCAGGCCACCTTCTAGACTAATTAAGTCAGACTCTCTGGAGGCGAGACCCAGACTGCACAGGTAATTCCAGCTATAGCCAAGATTGACAACTGGTGCCCAGATCTTAATGTACTGGCAGGTACCCGGGGATGGAGGAGTGTTCCCACTCTGCTGCAGCAGGCTGAGTTGATGTGGGTACTTTTGAGGTTCTCCAGGAGATGCTGAGGCTGCTGACAACCTCTAGGGGATGGACGTTCACTGGCCCCCATTTCAGGAAGTTGAAGGTATTTGGTATTTTTATCTCAGAACCAAATCGAGGGTCAATTTGTTATGGTTACTGGTTTCTTTTGGAAGTGTTGGCATTTTTACTTTTGCTTAAGATTTTATTTTCAAGTAAGCTGTAAACAACTTGAGGGCTGACATTTTTGTTTGTTTACTGATCTGCCTATGAACTTGAGCCTGTGGCTGCTCGTGATTTGCTCACTCAACACTGAATTGCATGCTCCCTGGTTAAAATTGCACACATGTATTCCATGCTCCCTGGCTAAAATTGCACACATGTATTCCATGCTCCCTGGTTAAAATTGCACACATGTATTCCATGCTCCCTGGTTAAAATTGCACACATGTATTCCATGCTCCCTGGTTAAAATTGTACACATGTATTCCATGCTCCCTGGTTAAAATTGCACACATGTATTCCATGCTCCCTGGTTAAAATTGCACACATGTATTCCATGCTCCCTGGTTAAAAGTGCACACATGTATTCCATGCTCCCTGGTTAAAAGTGCACACATGAATTCCATGCTCCCTGGTTAAAATTGCACACATGTATTCCATGCTCCCTGGTTAAAATTGCACACATGTATTCTATGGTGGAATTATTTTTAAGGCAAGTTCTTAATATGTGGCCCAGTTCTGCCTCAACTTCCTCAGTGCTAGGGTTTTAGGTGTATGCCATCACGCTCTGCTAGAGCAGAATTCTGCCATCTCTGGCCAGCTGACATTTCTTAGGAAGCTCTTATTTCTGTGCTTAAAAAAGTTACCTTTTAATTGTAAAAGCCATGGAACAACCCCAAGTGGGAGGAGTATCAATCCTGTGGACCCAACATGATTATTATCTTCATTCTTCGTCCATTAAGTCCATTTTTTAAACTTAGTTTTGCCACCATTAGTTGGTGTTGCAATTCCTGCGCCATGTATTTTATATTTTCTTCTGTTTCTATGCAGATTTCAAATCATATTTAAGTAGCACCCCTGCCAGTTTGTGAAGGCATATGTGACTGATAGTCCTTACATGTAAGAACAGAAGAGTTCCTAAAGAAACCTACTTGGGTATAGTCACAGCTAGTGCTTTAGTTTTTATTTATGAGGGGGCTGGTAGGATGGCTCAGTGGGTAAAGGAGCTTGTTGCCAAGCATGGTGACCTGAGCTCAATCCTTGAATCTCACATGGTGGAAGGAGAGAGCCAACTCCCACATGTCCTCTGACCTCTACACATGCACCGTGGCACACATGTGTTCACACATACACAAATATAAATATAAATTAGAAATTATTGTTGAAGAGGCATTTTTATGCCAGTTGATTTTAGGTGCATACTCATCTTACAGAATCTGATCGCAGCAGTCGACAGTAGCTTTGAAGGAGGTCAACCTTGTTCCTCACAGTCAGCGTCAGCCCCAGTCACTGCGCACAGTACTGTGGCCATAGAGGTGCTGTGTTTGGACACACCCTTGTTTATCACTCTGTCCCTTCACTCCTCCTAAGTTCTTAGAGTGTTCATAAAGCCGTTCCTTTATTAATTTTTTGCAAAAAATATTTTCTTCAGCTCAATTCCTAGAGTAGAATTCCAGTGATAGAGGTCTGAGCATTGCCAGGCAATGGTGATGCACGATTTAATCCCAGTATAGGGAGGCAGAGGCAGGCGGATCTCTATGAGTTCAAGGCCAGAATGTTCTACAGAGCAAGTTCTAGGACAGCTAGGACTACAGAAAGAAACCCTATCTCAAAAAACAAAAACAAAAGAAAACAAAAGAAAAAAGTCTGAGCATTTATAAAGGCTCATGCTTTGTGCTATAGTTTGGAGGGAGTTTTTCCCTTCAGAGGTCATATACAGGAAAGCAGGGCCCCAACATGGTAGTGCTGGGAGATGATATGGAACCTTTGAGGTCCCTGCATCACTGAGGAAGTGGCCCCTGAAAAGTGTTAAGGTAGCTTTATAGACCCCTCCCCCATCTCTCCTGGCACTGATAGCAGTAAGCTCAACCCTGAACTGCTGACTTGCTTTATGCTTTAAAATATGATTTCTTAGCCAGGCAATGTGGTGCGCATCTGTAATCTAGCACCAGGAGGCTCAGGCAGGAAGACTGCAAATTCTAGGCCAGAATTTGCTTTATAGTAAGTTTGAACCACCCTGGGCTGTATAGCAAAACCCTCTCTCTGTCAACAAACAAACAAACAAACAAGCAAACAAAAAACAAGCAGGCACATGCCACACCAGCCAGAACAGATTGATGTCTAGCCCAACTGTCACCAGAAAGGCTTTATCCATCAACTGATGGAAACAGATGCAGAGACCCACAGCCAAACATTAGGTGGACCTCAGGGAGTCCTGCAGAAGAGGAGGAAGAAGAATTGTAGGAGCCAGAGGGGTCAAGGACACCACAAGAAAACCCACAGAACCAACTAACCTGGGCTCATGGAGGCTCACAGAGACTGAACCAACAACCAGGGAGCCTGCATGGGACTGACCTAGGCCCTCTGCACATATGTTACAGTTGTGTAGTTTTCTTCTTGTGGGACTCCTGACAGTGGGAACAGGGGCTGTCTCTGGCTCTGTTGCCTGCTTTTGGAACCCTATTCTTCCTACTGGGTTGCCTCATCCAGCCTTAATAGAAGAGGATATGTTTAGTCTTATGCAACTTGATATGCCATGGCTGGTTGATATGCATGGGAGGCCTGCCCTTTTCTGAAGAGAAATGGAGGAGGAGGAGTGGTTGGGGGAATGTGAGGGAGAGAGAAGGGGCTGAGAGGAGAAGAGGGATGGGAAATGTTGGTCAGGATGTAAAAACAACAACAAAAAATAAATAAAGCAAACTCAGCAAAAACAAACCAAACCAAACCAAAAATGGGATAGAATAGTTGAATGTTTGAAAGCACTTGCTGCTCTTGCAGAAGACTAGTTTTGTTCTGTTGCCAGCACTCACACTGGGTGGCTCACACCACCTGTGACTCCAGCTCCAGGGGATCCCGTGCCCTCCTTCCAGCCTTTGAGGGCCACCGACAGGCATATTTGCATACATACACACAAATGCATTATATAAAAATGAACTAAATCTTGCTGGGCCATGGTGGCACACACTTTTAATCCCAGCACTCAGGAGGCAAAGGTAGGTGGATCTCTGAGTTTGAGGCCAGCCTGGTCTACAGAGAGAGTTCTAGGACAGCCAGGACTGTTTCACAGAGAAACCCTGTCTCCAAAAATCAATAAAAAAAAAAAAAAGGAAAAAGGAAAAAGAAATAAATCTTAAAAAAACAAAAACCTCAAGCTCATTACAAGGGCTGCAGAGCCAGTGGTTGTGACACCGTGTGACACGAGGCCCTGCCAACGGTCAGTCAGTCAGTCAATCAATGGGGCTGTCAATCTTGGCCCTCCAAAACTGTGTGCTAAATAAACCTTTGTTTTATAAAGTGAGGTTAGCTCAGTGTTGTGTTGCAGTAATGTAAAGCACAGTAATACAAATCCTTTGCAATAAAGAGGTCTTACTTCATGCTCTCACAGCAGGGTGTGAGTGGACCCACCTGTCATTATCCGTTCTGAAACTGTGTGGCACGTCACAGTGTTTTGTGGCACGTTCCAGCTATGTGAGTACCCAGTAGACACCCACTTTTATGAGAGAGCAGATGAAGGCTGTAACTAATCCTTGTGTTGTCTCTCTGTTGCTCTCTTTCTGTTCTGTGTATAATCTAAGGAGTGGTGTAGTCGGAAGATTTCCTGTGTCCCGGCCGGTGGTCGGGACAAATCTCTCCCACTCATGTCCCCCCAAGTAAACACACAGAGGCTTATATTAATTATAACTGCATGGCCATGGCTCAAGCCTTTTGCTAGCTACCTCTTATATCTTAAATTAGCCCATAACTATTAATCTATGGATCACCACATGTTCCGTGGCTTTACCTGCCTTCTAATCTGTCTTGCCGTAGGCCAAACGACTTTATTTATCAACTAATCAGAGCAACACATATTCACAGCATACAGAAAGACATTCCCCATCAGAGTGGGATCCCAGAGTCAAGGGCATGAAGGTTGGAGTGGAACAAACTATTTATCTTTCTTAGCTCCAGGGGAGGTAGGAGGACCCACTCACTAAGGCCTGTGCTGGTACTGCCTGGTTCACCTCTACTTGGCTCCTGCTCTTGTGACTTAGAAGGTGAAGGTCTCTTTTCCATGAGTTTTCCCGGTGGATAAGATTCCCTCTGGGAGACGAGGGTGGTGGGGCCAAATGCACAAACATTGCCGCCTGAACTGAAAAGTGTAGAACTTTCTTCTCAAACAAAAGAAGCAGTGAGGAGTCACATAGATGCCTCTCTAACTCTCTTATATAGTTGAGGGCCAGTGTGGGCTTTCCAGGTGTTTCTCCATATGGAAATGATGGATCATAGCATGGTATGAGGAGGGCAGGAATTTCTTAGGCATTGCTCAGGCAATCACAGGCATTGGGAAAGCCATGTGAAGCAAGCACACAGAGGCTTATATTAATTATAACTGCATGGCCATGGCTCAAGCCTAGCTAGCTCTTATATCTTAAATTATAAGTGTGTTTGTTTGTTTTCTGCTTCTAAATCTTTCCTTAGATGCTAGCTTTGTTGAGGAACTGGAATTGGGGGAACGAACCACAAGTTGTATTTGTATGAGTTTCTGCCTTTGGAAGCACGTGCTTAAATTGTGTGGGTAAACGTCAGAGCTGTTAGTACCCAGTCCAGGTGTTTCCCACAAAAGCTGCACCACATCTAGACAGTGCATCAAGATGTGAGAAGTCAGCAGCTGGTCTGGGAGGAGTGGGAGGCTTGTATCTGAAATGTCTCTTTCCCACACCAAACCTCAGGAGCAGGAAGAGATAAAATCACCGGAACCAAGAAATATGAGGCAGCCCTCATGAGTGGGTCATGCTAATTATGCACTGGGGAGGGAAACTTGGTCACTGTTCATTAGTGCTCCATTGGCTGCCTTTCCTAATGGGTAGGAGGGAGGTCTAGAGGACAGAATTCAGATAACAGAGTGGCATGGAGCGATCGATAGCAGAGAGCTCTGAAAAGACGACCCCATTGGGAGAGATGCTGCTGCACCAGAAACAGTGGGATGAAGAGGTGGAGCTCCTTGCTGTTGGCTGCTCAGCTCTTCCTCTGCCTCGAGAGAAGGCAGTATCTGCAACCTGCTTATCCATAGAAAATAAATTTTCAAATCTTTCCAGTCTGGTTCACAAAGGTGGCAATTTCCATGTTGCTGACATGGAGCCTGGGTCTTAAATATAGTCAGCATGTGAGTGCCCTGCAGGCAGTGACAGTATGACATCACTGCCAAGCTTCTTGTTATTTTGGAGCCAAAGAGTGGAGCAACAGGAAGCTTGGCAGAGGGGGATATTTTTAGTCACAGCAGCCATGTGTTTAAAGAGAGACAACCATCAGGTCTAGTGGCTCTAGAGTTTTGCAGACTTTGTGTGCTGTGAAGTTCGAGGTCGCTGGTTGGAGAGAAATGCAGTAGAGGTGCAGACACACTAGACTTGGCTCTACCACTAACATTCACTGTGTTTTATTTGATGCAGATGAACCCTTTTTTACACGCTTCTTCCTTGGAAGCTGCAAACTTACCCTCACTGAATGCTCAGCTCCAAGGCCAAAATTGACTTGTGGGGTCCCAGAAAGTTGCCTGCTGGGCTGCAAAAGCCCCAGTGAACCAGTTGGGAATGTCAAAGAGGGGCAGCTGGTTGGTCCAGCAGGTAAAGTGCTTGTGGCTAAGCCTGGTGACCTGAGTTTGATCCCTGGGACACAGATGGTAGAAGGAGAAAACAGACTCCTTCAAGTTGTCCTCTGACTTTTGGAAATAACATAATAACAAATTCTAGAGACCAGTGAAAGTGAGGCAGTTTTTAAGATACAATTCTGCAGAAATGGATAAAACAGAAACAAGGCAAAAACGGCTGGTGTAATGACTTGGTGCAAGATGATGGTTATTAATGTCTCCTGTTGTTTCCTTCCGTAGGCCATGGCTTGTCCTCACCCACATTTCTCTTGTATTGCTGTAGGACACAGCCTTATCTAAGGGATAATTTGGGACTTGGGATGGCCCTCTGCTTTCCTCATGGCTCGGTGACTTTCCAGTTTCCTGAGATCTGTGCCAGTACTCTCTGGGAGAGAGAGGAGCCCGCCCTGCTGTCTGTAACTGATGGACTTTGAGTTCATCTCATACTGCAAGTGGACCGTAACAGTCTATAGCTTAGAAGACCTCCACATGTGCTCTATGGCACAGGCATGCACACATGCTCATACACTACACATAAAATAATAAGTGTAATTAAAAACCAAAACCTCACAAAGGGTTGGGCGTGTAGTGCATAGCTGTAATCCCAGTGCTCAGGAAGCTGAGGTAGGAGGATTGTGAATTCGAGGCCAGCCTAGGCTGTGGAGCAGACACTGTCTCAGAAAACCAAGGGCCTTGAAGAGTGCTTGCCTCACATCTGGGAGACTATGGTCTGCAGTGTGGAGAAGCTTTGCCTTGGAACTCAGCCTCCTTGGGCTCCTTGTGATAGGGCACAAGGAGTTCTTCCATGTGCACTGAATCCTCAGACACTCCCATCCTTTCTGTGTTTTCTTTTCCAGGTTATGTGGGAAGGACCTTACCTGCACTCCTGTTTTTCCTTGCTGTTTTCTTGTCTTTCAAACCCCAGAGACAGCACCTTCCCTCTGTGTTTTCATGCTGCTCTCCTTTCCCATACCACTTTCATCTGGTGCGTTCTGACCGTTGGTGCTCACAACTCAGCTGGGCAGGGCTTTGCTGATTTGTCCCCATGAGTCCACTCAGGGCTGGCAGGGTGCCTCACGCACTGGGATGCAGGAGGAGTTTGTTGAATGAGTGAACCTGTGAGTACTTGTCACTAGTGTGTTGCTCTACTGTGTCTGACTTACATTCCAGGTCATTTCACGATCTAGGATGGCTACTGAATTTCATGATATTGCATCTGTCTTTAGGCTGCAGAAAGGCAAAATCAGAGGTGGGAAGTGTGTGTCAGAGCTGGCATTGTAGCTCAGTGAAAGTATTGTGTGTGCATTCATGTGTGTATACACACATGTGTATGTGCATGCACATGGACATGTATGTATGTGTGCACATGTGGAAGTTCTTTCCTCCTACCTTGTGGGCCTGGGTAGTAGTCATGGTTGTAAGTGCCTGGTGGTCCATTTTACTGGCCTGTGTCATCTTTTTTGAGGAGGTTGTTTACAGTTCTTCCCTTCTCAGTGGCCTGAGACTGATCGATAGGATCGATAGGATTCTTGTTTACGTAGAGAATGTTGTCTGTCTGGATGAGGAGAAGGGGAGGAAGGGGATTTTGGTAGACAGATAGTGAACATCTCCTGAAAAGTTCACTCGCTAGGATCACCTTCTTTGCTGTGATGTAGTGCTGGGAATGGTGCATGAGTCCTGTGTGTAAGATTGTCTCTCTGATGGTTAACAACGGTTCTTACAGTAGGCTTTGCCTTAAGTACTTGCTCACTTTGTGGCCTTGGACAAGCGAGCTTGCCCCTGTGAACCTCTGTTTTTAACTTCAGTTATGTGCTGTGTCGTTCAGGGGAACTTGTGATCCTGTGGCTCAGCTTCCCAAGTGCTGGGATTACAAGTGTGCAGCACCATGCCCACCTTTAATGCTTTACATTTACAAAACGGGGACAGCAGTTAGAAGCATGCTCACACATGGTAGGAGATTAAGTGAGGCCCTGCAGGGGAGGAAACTGTTGCTTGAGGCACAGTGTGGTAAATGTGTGTTGGGTCATCCATGAGTCTTCACCACTACCTTCACTCAAGGATGGTGTCTAGATGCAAAGATATCCTTCTAGATGGCCAACAAGAGCATTTAGAGAGGACAGCCTGTGACAAGGAGAGTGGTACCAGAGAAGAGGCTATCCTGAAGCCACAGGGAGCTTCTATGAACCCCAGGGTTCAGGGTACATCTGGGGAGTGAGGAAGGGGCTGGAGACGGTCCCACAGGTCCTAGTGAGGACTTGGGTGTTAGTCAGCTGTGACAGACACGGGGAAAAGTGAGGAAAGGAGGTCTGCTTTGGCTCCCGGTTTCAGAAGTTTTGTCCATGGTGATGGTTCCATTCCTTTTTTGTCTGTGGTGAGGCAGAGTCATCCTTAGGGTGTCAGAAAGCAGAGAGACAGCAGAAGGCTGTACAGAGCCAGGTATCCAGTAACCTGTCTTCTCTACCAGTCCACCCCACACCCCAGTCCACCCCACACCCCAGTCCACCCCACACCCCAGTCATGCCACCAGGTTATGAATCTGTGAAGGATCAACCAGGGACTGACTAGAGCAGAGCCCTTATGCCCTCCCTCATGCCCCAGGCATTACACCAGGGACCGTGTCTTCAGCACATGAGCTTTATGGGGACTTTGATATCTAAACCACAGTGGGGTTTGGGTCTGTGGAAGGCCATCAAGGAGGGATAGCAGTGGCTTGATCTGATCGAACGCAGGCCCCCTGATACACGTTCCTGGTCCTGAGTGGAAGGAAGCCAGTCTAAGGGAAGATGTGGCTGTGGGCTGAAGGGTGAGTGGTTCTGACACGTACCTTAGGACAGGGGTGGAGCCAGTAGTCTTAAGCCTGGCTGTAGTTGTGCGGTTCTTGAATTAGGATCTGTCTTGCCAGAAGATTGGTTGTCTGTGTTAAGTGCGGATGGATAATCAAGATGTGAACGAATAATTTGTACAAGGCTGGAAATAAGAGACCAGCTCTTACCCAGGTTCTCACTGGTGCTGGTGTGTACCTTTTGGCTATTTTCTTCACATAGGAACCTTGCCCCTTGGCTAACCAGGGCCATGAAGCATCGGGTCTTAGCACAGTGCATCAGTGCTACAACTTTAGAAGCGCAGGCCCTGTGACGTGTGTTATGGCCAAGATGGTGGTGGATGAGCACATCTCCAGATAGCCTGCCATAGTCATGTCCTTTGCAATTACCATGGTCACAGTGTCAGGAGGCCCCAGGCTGTGAAGAAGTGGCTGTTCCTGGGTCACTGACTGGGTCACAGCCTGTGATTTGGGTTAATTTGTGTAGATTGAGGCTAATTTGTCTTGACTTCTTTATCTAAAGGGGAATTGCCCTGCCACACAAGAGATAATGTCCTTTAACTGATGGAAAGGTAGAATGGAGGATGCAGCCTGGGGCAGACTGTGTTTTCCTCCTTGCTAATGGGCATGTGACCTTGGCTTTCTGAAGATCTTAACCCAGGCCAAGATGACTTTTCTTTTAAGCTACTGGCCACCTTTTCTTTAAGTTGAAGAGTGCCGGGTATTGAAACCAGGGCCTGTACATGCTAGGCAAGCTGTCTTCTGCTGAGGTATATCCCTGACCCAAGAATTTAATAGTTCTTCTTGCTGCTTGACATTTGTTCAGGAATGTCTCCAGCATGTGTGGATGGACGAGTTTAGCAAGCCTCTGTGGCCCTGTCAGCCACAGCAGCTGCTGGCTTTGCCTGTTCCTTGCTTTTCTTAGATTTTTTTGGCTAGAGAACTACATTAGTTACTCTTGCATTGACCAAATCCTTGGCAGACACAGTTTAAAGGCAGAAAGCTCATCTGGGTTGTGGGGGTTTGTGGCCCACTATGGCAGGGGAAGCCTGTGGCAGCTGACCAAGAAGCAGAGAGCTGAACCAGGTCTGAGCTGGACTCTAACTTTCTGAGGCCTGACCCTAGTGCCCTACCTCCAGCATCCTGGCTCTGCCTCTAAAAGATTCCATAGCCACCCCCAGATAGTCCCACCAGCTAATAAACATTCAGAACATGAACTTGTGGGGGATACTGCAGATTCAAACTGTAACAGGTACCTAAAGGACAACCTAAGTGCTTTGCCTTTAAATTATTGGTGATATATGAATTTGGAGACATGGTTTCATTATGCAGCCCTGGCTGTCCTGGAACTCACTCTGTAGGCCAAGTTGTCCTTGAATTCAGAGATCCGCCTGTCTCTGCTTCCTGAGTGCTGGGATTAAGGGTGTGCACTACCATGCCCGGATGAATTAAAAATGTCGTTATTATACTTATGTATTTGCATGTGTGGTGCATGCATGTGTGGTGCATGCATGTGTAGTGCATGCATGTGTAGTGATTAGATGGCAATTTGTTGGAGTCAGTACTTTCCTTCTACTGTGTGTCCCAGGGCTCTAGCTCAGGGCATCAGGCTTGGTGGCAAGTATCCTGAGCTACTGAGCCGTCCCACCAGCATAGTTACAAATGAACTTAACTGGTGAGAATTTAAGGAGGAATGTAATAAAAGGGGTGGAAATGGATGCCTGTGGTAGGATGCTTTCCTAGAATGTTTAAGGTTCAGAGTTCAATTCCTTCTACTGCTAAAACAAATAGAAAAGCCTGTATAATCATATACATACTACTATATTGTCAGCAGTAAAATTAGCAGCCATTCCGACACATCTGTGTTTGAAGTTTTTACAGTGGTTCTATTTGAGTTGGTTCTGATGTCACTTTTTAAGTGACAAGAAGCCCTCCTTTGTACTTAGGAATTGGTCTGCGCTCCTTTCTGTGACCTGCCTGCTTCCTGCTGATCTCTTCCTTCTAATGCTCTTTGGAGAGAGAACGTCCTCACCCCTCAGAGCCGCTGTGCTTCTTCCCCATTTGATTCTTCTGTTCAGCTTTGAATTTCCTCCGTTTCCTCTAGTACATTCTGTGTATTCTCTGAGTGCAGACGGACTTCCTCTCCTTAGAGAGGACTGCTGCCAGCTGCGCTTGGCCACCACTGTGTCCAGTGCCCATCATGCCTTTGCCCCTGCCCGTCTCCAGCTCTGCGATCCTTCTCTCTTCTGAGCTCATGTGTGCGTCACCACCTCCCTCACTTTGACCAAAAGCTGTTTGCAACCCAGGAAGATGGGGTACATCGGGGTACTCATGTCAAGGTTTTCCCTCTGCGTGCATGGAGGAGAGAGGGGGCACTGGGGTTTCCTTTTTAAAGCCGCCTTTCCTAGTCATGCAGCCTGGTGTCCACGGCTTTCTCTCTCTGAACTTCAGTGGCCAATAGGGTTTCTCTTAGGCTCTTCTTACAGCATGTTCTTCATAGAGAGTCTGACTGTGTCAGCCACAGCTTTGTCGGTAGCTGCATTAGGCTGCGGTGAATGTAGCTCATTTACACTACAGCTCCAGGGATTCATAACAGACGAGATTTACTTTAGACTTAGTTTATTTATTTTTAAATTATGTCTGTATACACATGAGTGCAGTTGCCTGTGGAGGCCAGAAGAGGGTGTTGGACCTGCTGAAGCTGGTTAGAGGTAGACATGAGCTGCCTGATATGGGTGTTGGGAACTGAACTTGGGTCCTCTGCAAGGGCATTAAGCTGTTTTAAAGGCTGAGCCATCTCTCCAGCTCCCAAGATTTACTTTAATTGTGATTGTGTGGGGTGTGTGTGTGTGTGTGTGAATTTTAGGATTCTTCTGTCTCATGTATGCCAGTTCAGTTAGCTCCACAGTGGCAGTGAGCCAGGGCTGCTGTTTCCACAGGTCACGGGAGATGGCAGGCTAAATGTTCTGAATGAGGCTCTGTACTCGTGGCATGGCTGAATTTGGATGTCTGTCTGCCTGCTGATTGTGCTGGACAGTCCCCTGACATCTGCTCTTTGTGGTCATTTCAGGGGCTGGGGTGAGCTTTCTGTGTCTCCTAGTCCGCAGATCCTGAGTCTGCTGCTCTCTGGATTTCCCGTGTCTCCTGCCCTGCCACAGCAGTCAGTCCCGAGGCTCCTGTGGAGACTTCTGTGGGTTGCCCTTCCCTCTCAGTCTTTGCAATGAACTTTTAAATGTGACTTTTTAAATTTTTTTTTTTTATATATATAAAACGTGGTTTCGTGTAGCTGGGCAGTGTGACAGGAAGACAGATGTTGGGCTCCCAGTTGAAGACAAACAGAAGGCAGTTTGTCTGCTGTGTTGCAGTCCTGTTCTCCTGCCTTCCTCAGCTTTGAGTGATGGCAGTGGTTTCCCCCTGCTGGACGCTTGAGCAGCTGGGAGAGATTTTATTAGAGAATGTTCTAGTAAAGTGTCACCAATGATTACATCTAAAAGTCTCTTTATTTTTGCAGATTTTGACATAAATAATTGGAGGTCTCTCCCTGCCTCCCCTTATAACAATTCAAAAAGCATGAGAATTCAGCTTTATTTATTTTTTTAGACAATTTGGCAGCAGGCTTACTGTATAATTGTCCACAAAAGAAGGGAAAGCCCTCCACATTTACTCTTTAGGATGGCTTTGTTAGGGCCAGCTGTGAGGATGGCTTTGTTAGGGCCAGCTGTCCCATCCCTTCTCTAATGGGAGCTGGCTTCCCAATCCCCCCCAAGTCCCCAAACACTGCAGGGTTGGTTCCAGCAGCCTTTTTGAATGAAAAAAAGAAATAAAAAGGAAAGGACATGACTGCTCCTAGGTATGGTGGAGGAGAAAGTTAATTATAGATAAAAGGGAGACATAGCCAGAGGAAGGGACCTCTGGGAGAGTCCATAGTGGTCCTGACCCTGAGCCATGTTGGGGCTGGGGGAAGATACCAAGTGCAGCAGCTGGAGAGGTGGTACCCGGAGTGAACTGAGGGATGATGTGTTCTTGAGGAGTGCAGGAGCCATCACGGCTGCCATTTCTCTGCAGGTGGGGGTGCATCCATCCCAGTTGGCATCCTCGGAGCTGGTGCCAGCTGGTGCCAGTTTGTGCAGAGGCTGGTGTATCTGGAGAGCACCTTGGCCCAGGCAGGAGGAGGGAAACTGCAAAATATGCTTGAAAATGTGTGAGGTCAAAATGGGCTCTGGAGACTGTTAAGATTTTATCAGACCAGATTTCTTGATACAGTAGCAGAATTTTTCCCAGGGACCTTTAGGTATCTGTAAGACATCTGGAATAGATTTACATCATAGCAAAAGGGTTAAAAATCCATAGAGAATTAAGGACTCCTAAGAACTCTTTGTAGTCAGTGTTGTATCAGTTTATCAAAGCTGCATTTTTCAGTATTGAAACTTTGGACCTGTGGAGTTATATCTGAAACCAGTCTATCCTGTACCATGAAGTCTGTGAATGAGGCACACCTATCTGTAATTTTAACAGGAAACTTGTTAATGAGCTATCAAGGTGCTTATAGTCTCCTAGTCATCAAACACTGTCAGATCTGAGAAGGATAAATTTAAGAAGTGAGACAGCTTTCCAGATACCTAGGCAGCAATCCCAAGTCTCTCTGTGGTCGTGGGGGACAGAAGCCCCAAATGCAGCACTTGTTCAGTTGATAAGCCCAGAAGATCTGACAGATTTTTTTTTTCTGTGGAGTAGAAATCTGGGGAGGTCATCCTACCTGTCTTGTCAGAGAGGACACCTGACCCCCATTGTTCCTCTTATTCATAGTCTGGACAGGATCTCAGCTTTCCACTGCATGACCAGCCTTGCCATGAGCTTCTGGGTGGAAGTTCTTCTGCGGCCATCTATCTTCTTGGAGGAGATACAGGATGCTGCCAGGAGCTGACATGTCTGCCATATTCTCAGATCTCTAAAGGTGTTTGAGGACTGGGGGAACAAAATCTGCTAGATGTGGATATACAGATTTCTCAGTTAGTTACAGCTTAATGACGTCAGCAAGGACAGGGGGGCTCATATTCTTAAGCCTGAATAGACCTTGAGTAAGGAGAGACATTTTTTAAGCCATTGGCAGTGATATCTGAATCTGTTACCATTTTTAAGGTCCTGTACTTGTAATCCTGATTTTTGAGTACAGCCAGATTATAATCCTGAATGATTTATATAGAAATAATAATTTCTGAAGGCTATAGAATACCTCTTTCATTCTGCATAAAGATGGTCAAGTGTCTTATCTTATTGCAATATTGGATCCAGTTTCCTGGTATATCAGTGGGCATTCGGTAGCCAATTTGGTCCCCTATGCCAGGGGTTCTATCTTTAACCCCGCCTTCTAGCCTGTCTTGGGAACAGGGAACATGGGATGACACATTTTCCACAACTGCTTCAAGCTGAAACGGAGCGTAGATGGTAAGGTGGGAACCCAGGCAATGGGGTATTATTCAGAAGTATGTGGTCGTCTGACCTAGCTCTAGAGACAGGGAACAATTATGTTTGGCTGGACTGGTCCACATCACACAGACAAGAGTCTCTGCTGGCATCTGTAGCTGGGAAACCTGGCAGCTGCCTCAGTGTGTCTGCCAGCCTGCTGAAATATAAACTAGAGACAAAAGTTAAGGCCGGGCGTTGGTGGCGCACGCCTTTAATCCCAGCACTCGGGAGGCAGAGGCAGGTGGATCTCTGTGAGTTCGAGGCCAGCCTGGGCTACCAAGTGAGCTCCAGGAAAGGCGCAAAGCTACACAGAGAAACCCTGTCTCGAAAAACCAAAAAAAAAAAAAAAAAAAAAAAAAAAAGTTAAAATTTATGAACTTATTTGGAACCTTTTGGCCCATGGTCTTAGTGACTGGGAAGGGGAGACCAGGAGGGAGAGAAATACCATCCTCAGGAACAGACATGTGAGGAAACTCGTTTGTCTGGAGCTCTTTTGACCTCTGTGAAGTGGGTCCAGTGGTTTCTTTTGATTCTGTGAAGTTCATATGAATTTTTATTTTATAAAAGGACATAAAAGTGTTAGATAAATTAGTATTATCAATCAGTACTGAAATCCAAGTTGTCAAAAAGTAGGTAATGAGTATCTAGGTCCATACCTTTGAGTCCTAGCAAAATTACAGATTTGAGTTAGAAAGTATGTACAGTTCTTTTTAGAGAGAGCTGGGTACAGATGATGATGATTGACAGAGATGTCTTTGACCTGATGAGAAGTTTAAGTTTATATTTAGAAGGCAACCAAGAAAAATTTAAAATCCTGAGCTTGTGACCCAAGCAGTATCAGAATTCTATTAATGTTAAAATCTGAAATTTTAAAATCTTAATATCATGATATTACCTGCATGTGGTTCCGTTGATGCCCTGGAGGGAAGCACATATGTCTTTAGGTCCCTCCCACATGAGCGACAGTGGAAGAAGGAATGCCAGGCCTCTACTGGACCTCCGCCCTGCCCAGATGGCTCCAGTGCTGGGTGCCCCGCCCATGCTTGGACCACTGACAGGTGGTTTTTTGCTGCCTTCATAAAGATGGTGGTGAGGTCATATGATCTGTCTGTCTTTGACCTTAGCAAAGATGGCGCCTGAACACGTGTTCACATGTTTATTTTCCCCTCAAGACCAAGTGAACAGATAAGAAACAGATAAACTGAAGCATTTAAAAGTAAAGTGAGAAACACATCTATATGGCCATCTCCGGAGCCCTGGTAGCAGCCGGGGCAGCAGAGGGAAAGTGGGCTGCCGGAAGCGGGAGGGGTTTGGCTCCGTGCAGCTCACCCAGCCTGTGGCAGCAGGAAGGAGAAGGGCAGGAAACAGGGAACAGACAGAGACAGAACAGTATGAGACAAAAGCACAATGATTAAGGGAGTAGGCACTGCAGAGGTGAGGGATGAGGGGCAGTTTTAAAGGGTGTAAATGCCGCAGAAAGGAATCCGGTGACAGGTGATGATGTAAGCATGGGGAAATGGGCAATAAGGAAGGAGCTAGGATAGGCGAGGTTAAGACGCATTTTATACAGTGAGGTACAAGGTCCAGTGGACTGACCTCCAGTGTTCCAGAGGGTCAGTGAGGACCCTCAAAATAGCCAGTGGACTGTGGTACCGAAGACTTTGGGTCATGGAGTGAGTGGGCACATGCTACTGCCATTTGCTGTCACATAGGAATCGGCCAGGAGGGCTGAAAGCACAAGACACATGGATACCGGCACTTCGGGAGACCACGGTTGAGAGACGAGTGAATTCTCACTTGTGGGATGGCCAGAAGAGAAGCAAGGAGTCTCACCTATCCCGGTGGTGGATGGTGGATGGTACAGGGTGGATGGTACAGGGTCCCAGAGTTTCTCAGATTGCCAGTGGGCAGGAGAAAGCAGTGGGAGGGCCTGCCGGTGTCAAGGCACCGATGTAATGATGCTGCTCAGGGAGGCCCTGGCTGGCCAGGCCGAGATGTCCCACGGGTGACGGAAACATGCCATGTAGATGGGGTGGCGCGTGAATGGTCCCTCACAGCCCAGGCACTGCATCCACATGGAAATGAGTTGATTGTAATAGAAAGATGGAGAGAAAGAAAACGGGGGGGGGGGGGGGGGGGGAGGGGGGGGGGCGGCCACCTCATGGGGGGGAAGGAGGAAGGGCGGAAGAGAGAGCAAAAGGGGGGAGTTTTCTTCTTAAAGGGAAGATAAGATGGCCTCAGGAGGACGCTGGGCGGGTCCCCAAGGGGCGGGTCCAAATACTAACAGTATGTATCTGGTGAAACGCAAACAGCACGCAGGGCTGCCCTCTGAAATCTTTTGTATCTCTGGTTATCTGCTTGTGCCTTCCCACTTGTCTCTAAGGGTAGGCCGTGTCTGTCTTTCAAGAGCCAGCTGTAATGTCACCAACTCTGAAAAGTCTCCAGCATCGCCCGGGGCTTCATTCTCTTCATTTTCCCAGCAGCCCAGGCTGGTGCGATGGTGCCTTCTGTACTGCGCTGTCTGACCGTGTTAAATGTGAGCTCTCAGATGCACAAATAGTAGCCACCTCCAGTGAACTGAGTGAACACCTGCCATAGAATGCCTGTCCTTGTGGCCACCCAGCTGTACTGCTGGAGTATTTCTATGTCCCTTGTTAGTCCTGTAGGCTCCTCTCAAATGTAGACAGTGTGCCTAGCTGTGTGCTGGCTGTGTGCAGCAAGGTAGAACCGCACTGAGGCTTGCACAGTGCATACTGGAGTCACCTTGAGCGCCCTCATCTCCTGCTGTGTGTGCTCAGGTGTCTCTGTACCTGTTTCCTCATTTTTAAGTTGGGGACATTGGGAGGAGGTAGAATGGGCTCTGTGCTCACTTCTGATACTCTCAAAACTTGTGCATAGTATTATTGGTGGCTTGATTCTGATTGGAAGGGATATCTCCTTTGCCTGCGGACTCCAGTTGCTCCTCTGATTGCGAGTGGCTGGAGAATGAGGTTTGTAGCACGCATTCTGCCAGGGCAGCTCTTGAATGAATGCTCTATAAGTGCTGCTACACACAGCGTGTGGACTGTTCCCTGTGACCCCTGCTGAGGACACCAGTCTAACAAAGGGCTTCCTTGGCTCCCAGCAGTGGCTGGCACCTACACAGGTGTGTGAGACTTCCAGCCAAGCCAATACTTTGGCTTAATCCCCCTTCCAAGCCCACACAGCCTGCTGAGTCCAGGGAGTTGGCTGAGTTCCGCACCGCCATCCTTTCAGCAATGGTGGCTCTGCACTGGATTTGGTCACAAACCAACTCCTGTCCATCAGAGTGCTGCTGTGTGCTGAGCAGCCACCAGAGGCTTTGGCAGGCCTCTGCCACTTCGTTCTCAAGGCTTTGGCATCAAATGTCCTGGATTAAACTTTCCTCTCAAAAAGATAATGCTGAAGTTGCCCTGAAAGAGTTGATAAGACTCTTGACCATACACACACACACACACACACACACACACACACACACACACACACACA
>CABHPP010123432.1:17917-45418 GCA_902168425.1 Peromyscus attwateri | reverse complement strand
CAGAGACTGGTGGAGGAGGGCAGGCAAGTAGCCACATCCACAGAAGGGTTCCAAGCAGTTTCAGTAGTATGGCTGACCAACTGCAAGAAGGAATCAATGATAAGGAATGTCAAGTCCTGTATTTAGCATCTACTTGACAGAAATCCATTAAAGGATTTATAATTTTATAAGCAAGAATCTTTTTTTTTTTTTTTTTTTAGGTTTTGTGACACGGGTTTTCTTTGTAGCTTTGCGCCTTTCCTGGAGCTCACTTGGTAGCCCAGGCTGGCCTCGAACTCACAGAGATCCGCCTGCCTCTGCCTCCCGAGTGCTGGGATTAAAGGCGTGCGCCACCAACGCCCGGCTAAGAATCTTTTTAAAGAAAGAATCAGTGACTATGAGAAATTAGAGGTGGTTTGGTATTCAGAACATATACCAGGAACTACTTAGGTGCTCAACTTAGCTTGCTATCAGGAAGGGCTATTATTTATAACAAACACATGTATACCATTATCTTTGTAGTTAATATTCATATATTGTTTTTTAGAAGAAATATGCACTAACTTTTAAGGGAAACCAGGAATGCTTGTAGAGGATTCTGTGAGGTAAAATCAAAGGTTCCAGACTGGACTGAGAATGTCCTACCCCAATTATGCTTCTTGGTATTGAAAACCAAACAGGAGAAACAGGAAGGTCCCTCTCAGCTGAAGCAGCTTGTCTTGTCTGCACTGGAACCAACCAGTGCAATGGCAATAAAGGCAATTCCCAAGAACAGTGGTTCTCAACCTTCCTAGTGCTGCAATCCTTTAATGCAGTTCCTTATGTTGTGGTGAGTCCCAACCGTAAAATGATTTTATTACTACCTCATAACTGTAACTATGCTACTGTTTTGAATTGTAATGCAACTATCTGATAAATAGGATATCTGATATGTGACCCCTGTGAAGAGTCATTCTACTACGGATGTCAAGACCCACAGGTTTATAAACACTGCCCAAAAAGATGGCAGAGCATTCTGTAGCACCCCCCCATGATTCAAATTATGTCAAATTGACAATTCATACTAATCACAGAACGTCACTAAAATTGGGACCAAACACCCTAGTCAGTGCATTAATTCTTTACAGAGATAACAAGTGGAAATCACGGGAAAATGATTTCTAATTTTAGAAAAGGTGGCAAAGAAAACTTCTGTGTGAACTCTGAATGCTTTTCTTTCAATGAATGATGTTTGTACTTGTTTGTATACTAGTTCGTATTACCAGTTTCATGAGTATCTCTTTAACTTAATCATAATCTTGAATGTTAAATTTTTTATTATTTAAATAGCTAAATTCATAGATTTAAAAGTAGCTACTTAGAGCTGAAGAGATGGGTCAGCAGTTAAGAACACTTGTTGTTCTTACAGAGAACCCAAGTTCAGGTCCCTGCACCCACATGGTAGCTTACAACCATCCATAACTCCTATGTCTTCTGACCTCCACAAGCACCAGGCACACACATGGTGCACATACATACATTAAGGCAAAACACTCAATATACAAAAAATAAATCTTTTTTTTTAAAAAAGGTTTTTGTAAAATATATACTTAATATCAAGATGTTTAATCCCCTCATTCTATTACTGGACAATCATTTCTTCCTTTTTGGATTTGCACCATCAATCAATAGCCATACTTTAAATTAGACCTACTTTTTATATGTTGCTCCTTAATGTTTTTTCATTCATTCTTCCATTTGAGATTGTAGGCTCTTTTTTTTTTTTTTTTTAATTCTCCTCATCTAGAATTTAGGTGTCATTGTTGTTACTCTTCCTTTTTTCAGGATCAAATTTCAGTGTGACTAGTAATCTCAATAGTGATATCAAAAAATCAGATCCTGAAGCTTAAATTTCTTTCTCTTTTCATTAAAAAAAAAATCAAAAGGCAAACTGCGGCTCTGTTTTTTGGCAAGTGGCAGGAGCTCAGACCTTTTCTGGAGTTATCTTAAATGTTATAATAGAATTCTTAATTGTTCTCTAAAATAATAGCCAATTTCAGTTTATGAAAGCTGAACTCAGTACATGCATCTGTAACTTCAGTGTCCCTGTGGAGAAATAAGAGGCAGAGACAGGAGAATCTCTGCAAACTTGGAAGGCCAATTAGTCTAGTAGACACAGCAGAAAATACCCAAAGAGACCTTGCTTCAAAACATAGATGTCATTCACCACCAACAAAAGTTGTTCTCTGACATCCATGTGAATGTCATGGCACACTGTGACTGAATTCAAAACATAAGTTTGTACATATACACAGTAATTGAAATAAATATAAATATTTTAAAATTCAAATAGAATTATTTTGGTTTTTTGTGTTTTTTTTTTTTATTTCAACAACCCTGTTTATAAGCACTCACAACAGCACCACTAAATATGAGTGAAAACTGCAGTTCATTCAAAACACTACTAAAGTTAATTTAAAAATAGTTTAAAGAGAAGAACACTGTGTGAGTGGATAAAGCTTCTCCCAGAAATTATAATGTGATTAAATGCAAGTCTAAGTACCAGGAGTGGGCAAACTACCTACAAGTTGCTGGGTATGGAAGCCCCTGAATCTCCTACACAACAGAGGCTATTGCCACTGCTGCTACTTGCCCACCAGAACTAGATAATAAGATCCCATTGCTGACGACACTACATGTTTTATTTGTAGGACAGAGAAAAATCAAGCTGGAACTGAGCCGGAAACATAATCCCTAGCTAGCTTTCCTGGAAGATACTATACGGGTTACTGGTAAGAGAACTGTCATGAACAGTTTTACTGAGCTGTGGACCCTGCTTGCTATACTATCCACCTGCTGGACAAGATATATTGATCCACTGATGCAAAAGTGGCATGACTGTTAGAGGGTAACCAACAACTTCTAAAAATTGTATTCAAGGTTTGCTCCATATATTTTTATAAACCTAGTCAAAAGCCCCTGGCTGGGAAAGTAACAGGCTCGAGTGAAACATTACTATGGTTGTTTTCTTAAATTGACATGATTTTCCTATCAACATACCTTCAAAATATTTATTTTTGTGCACATTGATTAGTACTGCTTTTGGCTTTGATCAGAGAAGTTTATTTTTACAATGAGAAATGGTTACTACAGATTCATAACTCGTCAGGGTGCTGAGAATAAGGGCCCAGTGAACGTTCAGCTTCAAATTAAACATATAGATCACCACCTCTAACACTCAATGAACCCTGAGGAAGAGGATGCAGAGAGAATGTTAAGAGACAGAGGAAAAGGTGGAGTGTTATGGAATAGTGTTTTCTAGGGATGATATGAATGCTGCATTCTTAAATGACAGGAGATATGCTTATTTGCACAAGACCTGCACAAAACTGAGCCCATCAAAATACTGTCAGAGAGGGGTTCAAAGTCCCCCCAATTCCTCAGGATATATAGACAGTTAAAAAATATTAGAGAGGGAGTTTCACAAGGCCCTCACCCCTCCCTTTGGATACATAGGCAGTCAGTAGTTGGAAACAGGAAGGGTGTCTGAAGCCCCAGGATCTATAGGTATTTAATGGTTGCTGGAGAGGGAGTAATCTAGCTACTGGTAAGTTGCACATGCATTTATAAATAACCTCTCATCATGCTCCTGTAAGTATCCCTAGTTAAACTCATTGCCCGCCCTCAGAAAGCATGAAAGAAAAGCAAATAGAAGAAAGACTAGAAGGAATGAGCATAGGGAGGGTAATGGGGGGCGAATATGAGCAAAATACATTACACACATGACTGAAAAGGTAATAATAAAACTCATTATTATGCGTAATATATGCATATAAAATCTTAGCAGATATTAAGGTAGCTTCCCACTTAAACAAGAAAAAAAATAAACCAGTCTGTATAAAATTTCTATGATTTAAATACTTAAACTGACAAGTATCTCAGAGTACATATGTTTAGTACAATTGTATTTTGATCTTTATCTGGAATAATGAGATTATCATGGAAATGGTCATTATTCAACTCTTAAAGGACAACAATATTCAGAAACTACTTAATTATTACCCATAAAACTCCCTCTACAATGCTTACTGAATTGGCACATCATTCCTGTCCAGAAACTAAACTGAACTTTAGGATTCATATATGTACATTACCTGAATAAATAAAAGTTAGGCTTACTTTTGACATGTTTTCCATAACTGTTGATAGGACAATAATAAAGAAAAATGAACAGTAGTTATAAAACTAAAAGTATTTACCATATCCAACCCAAACCTTACATTAAATGTGGTTAGTTTTACATTCAAGTAAAAATATTTACTTACATATATGTATATATTTTATATAGACCTATAACTGTGTAAAACACATAAGCTCAAATGCACAAATGAATAACAAGAAATCTGTCAGTGCCAAATATATATTCCACTTTTAGGGTTTTTTTAATTCTAGACAGTAAAAAATGAGAAGCACCCTGAATATATGCTATAACCAATAACCAATTCACACTCTAAATTATAGTCTTATTGCAATTGGCATTTGATACAACCCATTGGATAACTGTCTTGCACAGTGAACACTAAGACTTCTGAGCACACAACTCTGGCAGTATCCCCCCTAACCTGGATCAATCAATGTAACTTTACCAGTGAGCTAGATGGGGAAGAGGGAGGGATTACCATGATCACAGAGGACATCTCAGTGAAGCAAACTTACTGTGGAGATTTTTAAGACAACCAAGGACAGAGAATAATGTTTTAGACTGTATTATACTCTAATCATTTACAGAATTCTCTTATCAGGAGTATTGGTACTGAAGGTCTTACAAAGATCCTTGATTACCGGCAGCAGCCTTGCACTGTCTCTAACTTTGAACATCTAAGTTCGCAGCTACAAAAAGTTCCCAAGTGTTTCCTGGTCAACTCTCAGAAATTACTAGTCATATAGTCTGTTATCATCCTCAGGAAAAAAAAGGATCCTGAGAGTGAGGTATACCATTGAGTGTCCTTTAAAAATTCCTTCATTAAAATGCGCTAGAGAAACTGAGCAGACAGTAGTACCACTATTGTCCATTCCTGGATTTTCCAGTATAGCCTTGCTTGGCAATCTCTGTCAACTTAAAATATATCCTCCAAGAGGACTTTCCAAATTGAAGTAATGGTTTTCAGTCTCAAGTGATAGCAATTCAGAGGTTGATGAGAGTAGGCAATGTACACAGAAGAGAAACTAGGAGAAAAAGGTCATTTTCCACAAAGGGACTTCAAAGCAGCTACTTTAATTTTAGTCAAGAATTTTTTAAAAGTATGCTAAACCTGAATGAAATAAAAAATGGCATAAATAAGAAAACAGATAAAGGAATTCTAGAAGGGATGTGGTAATCTGTGTTCATCATTTTACTTGGATTAGCCCCAGGAGGTGGAAACAAGAGGCTCATGAGTCTGAAGCCAGGCTGGATTACACAGCAAGATTTTGTCACAGAAAGGAAAAAAAAAAACCTGTAACTGAATAGGCTTTATTACACAGCAAATGAAATTAGTACCAGATTCATATGACTAAGGAAGACGGCTACAGCAATGAAAGCTGTAAACTCTGAGAAACAGAAAAAATTATGAAATAAAAAAAGAGATTTTAGGGATCTGTAAGGCAACATTAAAACATTTCTATAATTGGGTTTCAGGAAGAAGAAATAAGACAAAAGCAAGACATTTCCCATATATGACAAAGTTACCACTTTTAATTAATAAAGACCATCAAGTCCCAAGAAGGATAAATACAAAGATAATCATACCTGGATATATCACTTTAAGTAATCAAAACTGCCAGCTATTCTTAGCCTGCTGTTCACTGCATGGCATCCACAGTGTTCAAATATGTTATCACATCTGGGTACAATGCCTCTGGCATTAGACTGACCAGATCCTGCTGTAAGGATGTCAAATTACTTTCCTCCTTCTGGACAACGCCTCTCTTAATTTCATATATCACAATTTTGCACAAATGACTACATTGCTCATGGAGTAAATATGAGCTTGGATTTCCCTCTGTTTGTATAGTTCTTGCTAACTTATCTTAAAATAAGTCCCTGTGTATTACACATATATCTATGGATTAAATAATAAGTTCAGTACAACATAGTGATTGGTACACTGAGTTTTGAAGCTCAATGTGTTTGAATACTAGTTCAGAATTTTTCTAGCTGCTTCAAAATAACCACTTAAAACTTTTATTAATATTATGTAAATTGAATACTTAGCTGTCTGTATCACATAAGAAATACTTAATAGTTTGAAGGTGTAAAGTTGGATTGTTTGAGCTGTTTGTTCATTTATTTATTTGCTTTTCAAACAGAGTTTCATATATCCCAAGCTTGCCTCTAACTCCTTATGCTGCTGAGGTGATACTAAACTTCTGACCCTCATGCTTCTACCTACAAAGTGCTGGAATTGTGGGCATATGCCTCTGAGCTTTAGTTGCTTAAAATTATAATTATTATCACAGTCATTAAGTTTAAAGAAGCAGCTCAGGCACTCTCCTTATCAACAGAAGACTGTCTTGTCATTTGTAGTTTATAAAATAAATGAACCTAAGACATCAATAATTTCAAAACTCCTTAGTGTGAGTTCCACACAGTAAGAAAAAGCCTTGCCGTGTGAACAAGTACATTCTATCAATTATATGTCTCCTCCTCAGTACATAGATCTGGTAGCATGTACAATTTAGAGTCAAAGAAGTGAAGTGCTATACATTAGACTTTGCCTCCTCTAAAATTTCAGTTACCAGTACAAAATATATTAAAAGGAAAATTCTAGAAATAAACAATTCATAAGTTTTAAATTTCAGAGTACTTTGGGTAGGATACTGAAATTTTATCCAAACCCTCTCCATGCTTTCTTGGAATATGCATTTAACCAGCATCTCCATGTACATGTGATCCTTACTTTTAGTTATACTCCTCGGGTATTGAGGTGCTGGTGTTCCATTAACACTTAAGCTGGTAATCTAATGCTATTTCATACTAGCAATGTCCTTTACCCCACTTCATACCATCATATAGCCACTATAGGACACCACAAAAAGAAAAGTGACTACAGTAAAAATAGGAAATACTGAGATTCAAATAACAGTTTTGCAGTATGTTACAATTCTACTTCATTATGTTATTGTTAATCTCACACTGTGTCCAACTCAGAAATTATGCTTTATTATAGGCATCCAAGAACAAACACAACATATACAATACTAACTGCACTTTCAGGCATCTATTGGAGGTTTTGGGGAATGGGATGAGAGCTCATTTAACTCTCAAAAAGTCCTGTAAGATCAATACTATTTCTCCACTTTAGAGATAAAGAAATTGAGGTTCAAAAAGGGAAGGTCACAGAGACAGAATATGATGAGACAGAATTTAAAGAGGCAATCTGATTCCAGAGATTTTGTCATGGGCCCCTGTAAGTCAATGTCTCTATTTTTGTTGGGTTCTGTTATTTTTATCAACTTTACTTAATTTATTATATATTACATGATTCTATAAAGAATTGAGAGTGGCTGCAACTATGGCTGCCCATCAGCATCTCTTCAAATGTATTAAAAAAAATGATGATGATGATGACAACAAACTGACAGCTGAAAATACTAGCCTTAACTTGGTTTGAATCTTCCTCACCAGAAATAAGATTCCGCATATCTGTAAGCAGTTTCTAAATTATGTGAGTATAAAAATCTCTTCATCCATTCACTCAAACAATTATTACCTGAGCACTAACCAGAGACCCTCACTACCCCAGACCCAGAACATTTATTCAAGAAGTGGCTTCAGAGACAAATTTCTGCCTTCATGGGTCTGTACTTCAATGGGAATGGACAGTAAACATAGATACAAAATATATGGAGTATATTGGGTAGTGCTAAAGGCTATGGAAAAAGGGGCTAGAAACTGGTAACTGGCATAATGTAAGTTACACATGGTAATGAGGCCTCGATGAATAGGTAAATGCTGGAGGAAACAAAGCAAAACAGGAAGAGAGAAGCAAACCTCTAAATTACCAGGCAAAAGAGGCCCTTGGACAGAAGCAAGGCCTATGGTCCCAAAGTCAGCAGGAAAGTCAATATGGCACACACCTTAAGGTGGAATGGGAAGGGGTAACTAAGAGTGCAGTCAGGCCCTGCAAACTCTGACAGAAGAATGGACCAGATTCTTATCCACTATTTTTCTATTCACCCTCCACTCCTTACACCTCATATAATTGAAACTCAAGCCTCCAAAACAAGAAACTAGAAGTCTGCAAGATATTTTGGAAGTAAAGGAAAACTTTTTTTTTTGTACATAAGTTGTTTTGCCTAAAACCTATCTGCAAGTATAATATGCTATTCTAGAGAGTAAACATGGCATTATCTACTTATCAAAATAAAGATTTAAAGTAATTCTTTGAAATTGCCTATAACTCATTTGGGGCATTAAAAATCCTTAACATAAGAACAGATAAAAAAGAGACAAAAGGACAGATGAAGAAAGGATGTATGCAGACTTAAACTATTTCATAAGTCATTCTTCATCTTTGCAATACATTAAAAACTTTTCAGCTGCTTTTATAGCTATGAGTTCTGACTTTAAAACCTGAAATCTTAAACCACTGCAAGGTTGTTGGCTTAGATTATTTCCTACTGCTAAAAGTTTGGCAGCTGAGTAAAATTGAGAACTATATGTTAATCATTCTTGACCACAGTTATGCACAGATCAGCATAAGAAACCAAAGAAAGCACCACTAGCAATATTCCCTGCATTGGCCTTGGAGCAATTTCCCATCTGTGGTCAAAGGAGGGGGCCTGAGAGAAGAGTCTTCCTCATGACCTGGATGAGGCATTGAGGAGGTCCACATAGCAAGTGCAACAGCCCTTTTCTGTGTCTCTTTTTCCCCTCAATAAGTATATAGCACCCCTTTGTTCCAAGGATATTGGTTACAAGACCTCTTTAAGATGACAAAATTCTTGAATGTTTAACTGTTTTGTATAAAAAGTGAAGAACTTGCAAATGGCCTATACACATCCTACTGTATACTTAAAAAAAAAAAAACCTCTTATCAGAAAGTAGTTGGTTACCCCCCTCCCCAACATTCTAGTCATTATTGAACTTATGATGGCATAGCTTGCCATTTGATCACTATTGTAGCTCATGAGGTTCACAGCTCAGTAAGAATGTTGATGAATTCACCGACCCCCAGTATCCTGCATAAAACATCTTCCAGTATCGTGAAAGATATCAAGCAAGGAGGGAGCATCTTGGTCATTACCAACTTATTTCTTCATGCCCTGTGATTAAAGTGTGGATGTTGGAAAATCAAGGGCAATGGCAATAGCCTGTATTGTTTCAGGGGTCTTCAGGATACCCTTGACTAACAATTTGAGGGGAGTTATTACACTCCTGGCACTTATAGGACTTATGACCCTTTCAACAATAGAAGACATGTGCTTGGTACTATAAATCTGGTAAAGAATCCATAGTTGGGGAGCTCACAGGTCCCAGCGGCAAACTTACTAATATTTTGTTAAACAGACATAGTATCAAACTATCCACTAAATTCTTATCTCTATCTCCCAAGATTACTAAAGCTCTCATAGCTCTTCAAAGAAGTATTTTTTTTTTCTATAGAGAAACTTACAACTAATCAAAGTATAGAGAATAACTGTCAGGTGAAGTACACAGCCACAAGCGGGATACTTATATCACATCCCTTGCCTCCAATAGCCATCTGTCAAGAAGGACTAGAGAAAAGCAGTGTCTTGTTGGCATTACAGGACCACCACACTAGAGTTCACAGCAGATGTAGTTACCTGCAACAAGATGTACACAAAACCAAGTCAATCAACATGGTGGAAGAGTAAGGGGCTTAAAAGCAACACCCTAGCTTAGGAGCTACGGACAGCTTCTGGGAGAAAGAGTCAGTTTTCTTTATGGGTGTGCCCCATGGAAGGTGGTCCATGCTCCAGTGACTGACTCCATACCTGTGAGTATATGGACACCATAAATTAGACTTGATGGAAGAATACAAAGCTGGGAGTATGTGGAGGAATAATTCTGGGAAGAATTATAGGAATGCAGGTGGGAGCAAATATGATCAAAATATACCATATACATGTATGAAATTCTCAAGAATAAAAATAATCTTAAAAAAAATCTCAAGGGGCTGAAGGGATAGTTCTGTTAAGGGCTGTTGCTGTTCTTGCAGAGGACCCAGGCTTGGTTCCCAGCACCCACATGTCTCCTCACAATCATCTGTAACTCTAGTTCCCAGGGATCTAGTGCCCTCGTCTGGCCTTCACAACATTTGCACATAGGTGATGTGCAATAATTCAGACAGGCACACATACATACATGTTTCATAACTTAGCACTAAATTACTTATAATACCTAGTGCAATACAAATGTAAAGGTATATTATAGTGCATTGACTAGGGATGAATAAAAAGAAAATGCAACTTCTTTTTTTTCAATTATTTTCCATCTTTGGTTGAATCCAGAAATGCAGAACCCACAGAAACAGAGAACCATCTTTACCCATGCATTAGAAATTCCACAGAACTATAATTAAAAAACAAAATTATAAATATATTAGGTATTATATTGTTGACCTAGAATATTTGCTTGATTATGATGAAAAATGAAAGAAAGAGTTCTGTACACTGGGGAACACTGTGATTGAAGTAGTTATTTCTGAAGACTGTAGGAATTAATGACAGATACATTATTGTTTTGCACTAAAATAAGAAAAGATCTTAGTGTATAAATGAATAAATCACATTATAAATATATATGGTATAATTTCAAGGCTAATCATTTTCATTGTTTATTTTTAAAAGCTAAGAATCAAATTATAAAAATAATCAATTTCTTTGTTGAGCAACCAAAGCACCAAGTTTCTCGTTATAGTGTTCACTTAATCTTAAAACGTTAACAACACTGTTTTAAAACCTACACTGAAAGATGAGTCATAACAGAAAGAACTGGCAACAAATAGCATGGAAATTTTTTAATCTGCTGCAGAAATTTGAGACAAATTGAATAATTTCCTCAGCCTTAGTTCATGTATTAACTTGAAGTTCCTTCTCACTTGAAGAATCAGAGGTATCAGAAACAGAACATTTAACTTTCAATAAAGTATAGCTCTTATTATCAATCTGCTTTTTTTGGGGGGGGGTCAGCTCCTATAAATATAGCATTTGTGCTAAAAGCCAAAAGCAAAAGCTATGACACCCAAGTGCAGGGCATCAAAGAAACTGCTACCTCCCCAGATCCTGGCATAGTCCTTGCAATTTAAAAGATACTAAATAAGTATGTTTTCATCTGAAAGAACATAAATCACTCCCCATGTGGAATACTTTAATATGTCACAGAGCTGAGCTTAGCCTAGTAGTTTTTACATCACTTCGTGCTGTAACAGTTTATTCTGTTATTTCTTATGTAAAGTATATACTCTGAAGAAAATCTTTAATTTTTTTCAAGAGTTAAATCACCTAAAGTAGTGGAGGTTGTTGCAGCCTTTAGTTTGCAAGTAATGTTTAAAAAATCCATTTAATTTACAGTATTCTGTCCATTTGTAGTTAGCATATTCAAAGAAAATAGTGCATTATCTAACCTATCTTCCAATATTGTAAATTAATTCTTACTTGATAACTGTTTTTTGTTATATGTAGTTATACTATGTTAAAGTTAAAACTTTTCTTTTTATTTAGACAAAAATGAGAATATGTTGTAGAGTATTACTGTGTTACTTTTCTTTAGTTGCACTTGTTTAACTCTGTGAAGATGTGTTACTGGTCTGTCTAAAACACTTTATGGTCTAATAAAGAGTTGAATAGCCACTAGCAAGGTAGGAGAAAGGATAGGTGGGGCTGGCAGGTAGAGAGAATATATAGAAGGAGAAATCTGGTAGAACAGAGATCTAGGAGCTAGATAAGAAGGACTCCAGGGGGCAGCCACCCAGCTACACAACTAGTAATGGAGTAAGAAAGAAAGACACACAAAAATAGAGAAAGGTAAAAGCCCAGAGGCAAAAGATAAATGGGAAAATTAAAGTTAAGAAAAGCTGGCAAGAAACAAGCCAAGCTAGGGCCGGGAATTTATAATTTAAAAAATCTATTTTAAAACTTAAAAGACCAAGAATAAAAACCCACAAATATTAATTACCATAAACACAGTTACATTTCTCATAATGGGATACTATGTATACAAAGAAATAAAAAATAATAAAAGCTAACAATAAAACCAATAGTATAATCAAACTAATAAACAGGATATATGAAATGATGAGGAAATTGATAACCCTGTAGCTGCACTCTATAAGGTCAGCTCTTGCAGACATATTCCAAACTCAATAAAGGAGCTCTATGCCAAAATGGCTGTTTGAAACATGAAAGTCAAAACACAATTTGGAAGGAATAAAGCACTTGTGGAACCCAATATTTCAACAGCCCTAAATAATGTCACCTGTCAAGCAATTTGGCCTACTTCTATAACAAGATAAAAGTCACTTTTGTTGCATGTCAAATATGCTTAGAGAACCCCAGGAAAGACTGTTTGAAGGTTAGAAATAGGCCAAGTGTTTAAAAAGAGCAGCAATGAATAAAACTTGTTAATGCCTCTAACATTACTGGTCAGAAGTAGTGATGAATTAACCTATGTATTAGTCTACTACATATACAGGTGATAAACAAGTTATATAAACAGATGATATACAAATAAAGATATGAGGAATGAATAATTAATTATAGACCATATGGAACAGATATCACACAAATTTAAAACAATAGCAACTGGCATAAATAAAGTGATTTTCAAAACACAAAGAATATTTCCCATCACCCAAAAACAGATCCTGTTATAAATTATATTTTATACCAAATTGATACTAAAAGGTAATTTAGGCTTTGGAACTATTTTAGTATGCTAGATTTTTGAAACTTAAGTATCAAAATCTAATAAAGTATATTTGAAATGAAAATAAGAAATAACAAGATCAAGAAAAGTTTAAAAGAAATCCAAATAGAAGGGGCAGAGGAAGAATAGAGGGGGGAGAAAAGAGGAAAGGTTGGTTAACCAACCCTACTTACACATTTGAAACATATTTGTTCTTTGCTGAGCATTTCCTCCCCAGTGCTAGCCGACATTTTGCTTATGTGACATCTTTGGTAATCTAGGAAGCCTATGTAAAGGTTTTCAGAGTACAGTTTTTTTTTGTTTTGTTTTGTTGTTGTTCAAAGTATAAAATAAATGGTATGAAATTAGAAATGTAATTCATTATGTATTTTAAAAACTATCAAAATATTTTTGAAAAGTAAATCATGATGTAGTAATGATGTAGTATGTGCTGTGGAATATTCCTTTACACTGTGTGAATATATGTTGCTATGACCGGCCAATAGCCAAACAGAATAAAGTTAGACATTTGAGCCAACCTGAGAATGAGGGGAGGAAGAAGGGCAGAGTCTGAAGTTACCAGCCAGATGGAGAACAAGGTAGACAAACAAAATGGGATAGAGGTAAAAGCCACGAGCCTCCAGGAAACACATAGATTAATAGAAATGGGTTAAGTTGTAAGAGCCAGTTAGTAATAAGCCTGAGCTGTTGGCCAAGCATTTACAATTAATATACGTCTATGCATGATAATTTGGAAGCAGCTCCCGGGATGGGAATACTCCACCCACAAGTTTATCCTTTATGATATAGCAATTTAATAGAATAAAAGACTAAGCTAAAACCATGACAGTACTCAAATACACCAACTGAAGTCACTTTCATCTTTATGTTTATCACAACATAATACTAACAACACTATAGAATGAAAGGCACATGATCCCAAACTAGGCTCTGGAAACAGCTGGGACTAATATGCAGCCATTAGCCAGTGGCAATGCTCTTGCCCTCATCAACATTTTAAAGTCAATCTTTGTGGTGATATTTTATTTGTGCTGAAATGTAGTGATATTTTATTTGTATATTAATAAATAAAGTTTGCCTGGAGATCAGAGGTCATAGCCAGTAGTAAATAAAAGGCGGTGGTAGCATATGCCCTTAATCTGATCACAGACAGGCAGAGTCTCTCTCTGTGTGTTCAAGGACACAGCTAAGTAATGACACACGCCTTTAATCCCAGTACCAACCATAGAGACCTGGAGGTCTGTATAGACAGGCAGTGACGAGGAAGTGATGTGGCTGGGCTTAGAGCCAATGAGAAGGCAGAACAGCAAGGCAATAAAGGCGCAGGTTAGACAGGAAGAAGCTGGTTCAGTTCGCTTCAGCAGCGTGGTAAGCTAAGGTTAGTTGGTGGCTATCACTCTGATTTCTATGGCTTCTGTATTTGGCTCTGTGTTTCTTATTTAATAAGACTGTTTAGAAATTCGTCTACAAATCTTGGCTCCTTAGATCCCACAATTATTTGCTTCTCCACCATCCTTTCTTACATACATACTCTACTTTCTCTGAAGTCCTGATTTCTGAATGCAAGTGTGTCCAAGGGATTCCTAGCAGCAAAAGCACTACATGACAGCATCTCACAGGACACTGCCTGAATGTTAACACTTGACTGGCTCAACTTCTATCATCTCCTATAAGCACACAACATAGTTACTCTTAGGTAATGCTTACTTACCCATGGAAGCCATGGCCTCACTCCAGAACAACAAAACAGATTACTCTCAAGTCAAGATACAGAACCCTATATTTTTTCCAATGAATTGCTTTGTCCACTGTCCAATTATTTACAGCTGCTCCAAAAAAATCTGAGCTTCCTAGGGGGTGTGCCCCACCAACCCCACACTCCAGTAAGCTGGGTCAAAACCAGAATTAAAAAAATGCCAACCCTAAATTCCTATTTCAACTGGCTCCAATAGCTAAATTAGAATCTTTGAGGCTATAGAGCATAGGAATATCAGCTGTCTTATTTACTCATTTTTTTCTACACATTTTTTTTCTTTTGGTCTCTTATTCAGGTGAATTGACCTTAACTAACAAATTTTAAGGATCCTTTTATTTATAAGAGCAACAAAAGCCAGAATGAATAAAGCACTTAATAATCCCTTTCCTTGAATCCATCTGCCCTGAATGGGTAATGAATTTCTTAAGGACAAAAACAATGTCATACAAATGTGCATAACCCACCCAAATACCTCACATTTAATAGGAACTCAATTAAGGAATAACAAAATGAACATAGGATACAAATGATGTAGTAGAGACTGGATCTCCAGTAGAGAATGGGCATCCCATCTTCAATTAAACTGAACTGGCTAAGAAAAACAAGGATAAAAGATAACCTTGTATTTATAAAAATTAAAATTTTAACCCATCAAGCTCCAAACCTTGAGGGAGAAAACTAAATGACATATGCCTCTGTTTCTCACCTTACATGAGACACCCTAATGTGACCCTGGGCCGTCCACATCAAACACCCAGGGCTCATTTTCATTTCTGAAATGTATATACTTCCATTAAGGCCACAGAGAAAAAGAATTAGGCACAAGTGATAGTAAAGTCTGCTGCTGACTGTAGAACTCTTTATTGATGAAATCAACAAATAAGTCAGAAGGTTCATGTCAAGCAGGAGGCTGTGTGTTGAGTGTGTCTGTGTATGTTTGGTTATGGATATATTTCATGTGTTAGACTGTGGGCTTTTCCTTCACTTATGCTATAAGAAAGTTACTGTCAATTTATTGTTTAAATAAATAACTTATCTTAAAAACAAGTATGTAGTCTCTACAATTTAGATCCCCTAATGTTCAAGATCTAAAAGAACATGGGAGAAACAGATTTAGCCTCTGTGGTGGTTTGAATAAGAATGGCCCCCATAGGCTCATATATTCGAATGTTTAGTCACCAAGAAGCTGCACTATTTAAAAAGAATTAGGAGGCGTGGCCTTGTTGGACGAATTATATCACTGGGAGTAGCTTTTGGGGGTTTAACAACCCATGCCAAGCCCAGGGTCTCTCTCTGCCTATGGATCAGGATGTAGCTCTCAGGTACTGCCCCAGTGCCTGCATGCCACCATGCTCCCTGCCATGATGACTATGGACTAAATCTCTGAAACTGTAAGGGAGCCCCCAGTTACTTTCTTTTATAAGATCTGCCTTGGTAATGGTGTCTTTTCACAGCATTAGAATAGTGAGTAAGACAGCCTCCAACCCTGACACTTCAGTTCTTCAAGGTTGCATGAGCCACTTCTTATGACTCATTGGGAGGAATGTACCCACAGAGCATTATTGTACCTAAGGTAAGTTACACAGCTATTTGTTTAAATAAAATTGGTGAAACAGAAGTAATGTTGCTATCTAAAACATTGAAATTGTCAATTCTCTCCAAGACATAGGAGGATAGCCTGTGAGTTCTGCTTTCATAGCAGCAGGGAATAGATTGTGAAGCTGTGGTTAGTATTTGAATAACTAATTCCTGCAAACTGAAGTTTAAGGAAAGATACTGGAAGTCATCCAAAACCAATCTTCTCTCAATTTCATCATTTTAGTACAAGCAATAGCTCCCTCACACTGTGTGGAACAAAATCAATAAATGCCAAGAACAACAGGCATCATTCTTTCAAAGATCATTGCATTGGACTGTAGCAGAGGCAAATACAATGAAGTATCTGTAAGCTGCTAGAACAACATTTTCCCTTTCTTGTCCACTATGCTCTAATGTGATCCCTATTTTCCTGCTCTGTATGCTATTTCAATAAATATTTGAAATTTCTATAGCTGATCAAATCCAGACACAACTATAGTTTCCTGGCTGTAAAAATTAACTGAAGCTGACCTTTGATGGATGGATTGGGATCATCATGACGGAAGCATAGTGGCATCCAAACAGGCATTGGAGCAGTACCTGGGAGATACATCCTGACCCATGGGTTTGGATAGCCTGAATACATGTATATATTTTTCTTTTAACCCATTTGAGCCTCTATGATACTTCCTTAGAAATACATCTAATGGTTTTGTTTTCAACAGTAAAATGCTTAAATTATGCAGGCAGTGCACAGGTAAAATTAATATAAACCCTATCTGCCACTATTCATGCTAACTTCTGTAATCACTTTATGCTGAAAGTACTTCAGAGGAAAGTGCTAGATTTGAGGGTGGGCAAGTTCTCTGAACATACCTATTACTCTCCACTATTAAGGGATTCTAGATAGGCAGAACATTTGTCTGCTGATAGAAGTCACTCAGCAGGTGTCTGGGAAAGTACCCTGTTTATTACTAAAAAAAAAAAAAAAAATGGCATTTCTGGTTAGAAGGCTGATTTACAACTGTTATTTATCAAACCATAATTCAGATTCTAATCTCACAAATTTTCTTTGTTTAAAAATTATAAAAATATAAACTTTGCTTATTAAATAAGCTTAGCATCTATTAGGAACATTGAAACTACTCTTCCCTCAGAAATATTGAAGTGCCCTCCCACACACAGGGTGGGAAGAAAAGTGTTGAAATTATTTTTATGAAAAACCTATAAAAATGTGTGAATATCTACCTACAATAAGTATGTCTATATTTATACATGGATGATAAAATATTCATTTTGATCTTCATGTTTCCTGTTTTTGTTAGAATATGCTATTATATATGGTACAACATCTTTTAGTACTATACACTTGAGTTGTTTTGTTTGGTTTTGTTTTGGTTTTTTGAGTCAGAGTTTCTCTGTGTAGCCCTGGCAGTCCTGGAACTCACTTTGTAGACCAGGTTGACCTCAAACTCATAGAGATCCATCTACCACTGCCTCTCAAATGCTGGAAATAAAGACGTGTGCCACCACTGCCTGTCCCCATCTAGTGAGTTCTTATAATTGAATAAATTCTACCCATGAAGCAGTGAAGAATAGTGGAAAGTAAAGGTAAGGTGATGAGATTAGTACATTTCTGTCTTACTGGGTTTTAACCTTAGACACTGTATTGAACAATTGGACACTGCTGTTAAAAATTATTTGGGAATTCAGATAATAGAAATTTCTTGTGGATCAACCAAATAACAGGAGCTTCAATTTTCTATAACATTGAGGCACTTCACATGGCTACTGTAAGAAGTCATACACATTTCCACTGTATTTCAATAATACTACAGCTTCTTTTACAATATGTGTTAAACACTATCAGATCTCAGAGATACTTGTGTTTTTAAAACTTCCCTCCGAAGAAAGGTAAAAATAATGGTAAACTGGGGGCTTCTGAGGAAAACAGAAATGCAAACTGCAGACAGGAATGTCCTAAGAACAAGGCTCTCCTCTGATGGCATGCATCATGCATATTGTGAGAACTCTAGCCCAGCAAGCTGCCTCCTTTCTTCACTGAGTAGCTCAGCAGGATGACCATCACTTACCCTGACTGCCCCAGTCATGCATGAAGGACTTCACAGGGCCACTGTGGCATCAATGACTATATTCTAGATTCTTCTTCCAGATTACCTAGAAGCTGCTTGTCCGTCCAGAGGACTCTGTTCCCCTACTGTCTGGACTCCTCTAGCTCTGTAGCTCCTCTTCTCTTCAGTATCAGAGATGCTAGTAATTGCCTTTTACCTGTAAGACCATCTATGCATTCCCAAGGCACATGCTGCCAGGCTCAGCAATGAGCATTTCAGCAAAGCCTCTGCCTTTTCCAAGATGATGTTCAGAATGAAAACTTCGTACCATTTCTCTCTATTCAGTGAGGTCTCTGGAAGTTTCAAATTGATATGCTTATCCCTGAGAATTCCTCTCTCCTAACCCAAACAAAATGGCATCATATACCCACAAAGATAAGCTTCCTAGAGCCACTCATGTTATACAAGTATAACTACTAGAAAGAGTACTGGCTCCATAAGCCAGCAGTGTAACTGGCCCAGCGTCCTGCTCAACCTTACCCTAGCCATAAATACAGGAGACAAACAGAGCCACAGGGAAAACAATCTCATGTCTAACATAACAGAAACCTGGATGCTCTTTCCCACCCCTGAAGAAGCATTCACAATGGATAAAAGTAATTTGATAAATGCAAATGATAGGTTCTCCATATTCTACATATATTCATACACAATGAAACAAGGCAAATTTATGCAATTCCAACAGGTATTCCTCTGATTAGCATTAATGGCAGGTTGCAATCTCTAAAACCCCTAGTACTCTTCAAATTCTTTCCACAATCAGGAAAAGACAGGTAGCATACACTAAAGCCACAGCTCTCTCCTTTTCCTAGTCAATCTGCTATTTCAATCCCACTTTTTGAGGTTTGATGACTTCGGTGTCAAAGAATGAGAGCCTGCCAGAGCAAAGCAAAGCCAACAACGACAGGAATCTGTCACTGCCTGCTGTTGACTGCTCATGACCCGGCATGACAGATATCATAGCAGTCCCTTCACAGGTGACCCGTTTATCCCAGGACATAGGCTCTCATGGCTGCCCTCCTCACTTCAATGAGGTTCACAATTCATCATTGCTAAAACCTCAATTTGCTCAATTTGTAAGCAAAAATATTTAATATTCATTTTAATTACTAAAGCTGAACAGATAATCAATAGGAACATTTAACTCAGTGTTGCCAAATCAAAAAAGTGATAGTTATAGGTTATGAAATCAATCTACCAGATGACACTTAAAAAGGAAGAGTACATTGTACATTGTAACTTCAAATATTGTTTTATAAGCCTTTTGTTTTCAATACACATGTGCTTAAAATACATTCCTTGTGACCACAATGGGGATGCAGATGGAAAATTACATTTTTACTTTAAAGTCTGAAAGCATTGATCTCATTCAACATCCTAATTTGACAAATAATATGCCTGAGGCCCACAGGGAATGGTGGTACACACCTATAATCCACACATTCAATACAGTGATTGAGGAGAATCTAGAATACCGGTCATTCGGGGATGTGTAGTGTGAGACCTCGTCAAATGTACAAAAAATGCTGCAATATGGTTCAAAAACACAACTGTCCAATTTGCTTCCTGGTAAAGACTTCTAACCTGACTATCCTTTATAACAAGGTATCTTTTTAGAGATATAATTATTTTCTAACAATCACTACTAGCAACCATTCACCATTAAAAATACAAAGTAGATTTTCTCCAAATTACCTGGTAAATCCAGGCTCTAAGGGTAAATCAAAGAGTGGAGTTAGAAACCAGGAACTGTGTTTTTCATTAATATGAGATGTCTCAAAAACATAAAGACTTCAGCACAATGTCAGGCACTTAATAAATGCTAATATCTTCCACAATCACTCTTCCTTAAAATCTCATCCATATGGCTGAAGCCTAAATCAAGACCAGATCTCCCAAGACAATAGAAAATCTCCCATCAAAGTTAATTGGCAAAAGTAGGATCTAGCATTAAATAATCTGTAATTCTTCAAGTATTTATGACATCTCAATGAAAGTAAAAAATCTAAAACAACCTGAGTTGTTCTAATGGTTTACATTACAGAATTAAAGCAAATTGGAAGAAAAGGTCAAAATCAAGTACTTAAACAAGAAGAATCAGATCAAATTAAGTGCAACTAAAATATGTCTTCACAGTATCAAACTAACAGTTCTTCTGATATTTTGGTTAGTTCTAAGTGTTTTGAAAAAAAATGGCCTAGATACCTTCCATCGGCTAGAAGATGAAGACCATGCCTGAGGTTTCAAAAAGCAAAATCTACCTTAATTTTACATAAAGTCTTTAGTTTCTCACATGTCTTCATGACATATGAGTATTCTTAAAGTAACAATAGTTTTGTAGGCAAGTCTATCAAGTAATTTTAAAATTATAACATATTTATCATTTGCTATTGATTCCTAACAGATGCATCCAAGTGGAAGTATATTATTATCAAAACACACAAGTTATTTGGGAGATAGATATTTCAAATATCCCACCTTAATAGAAATGATTCTTGACTTAAACAGAAACAGGAGAGCAAAAATAAACAATATTTAAAATATAATAAATTATAAGTCACTCAGTCATAATTGTGTCTTAAGGGTAGTTATGGGTAGAGAAAACTAAATTAACACGTCTTTAATTAAATATTCTCTATGTGCAAAGAATAAAGCACACCATATTTTAGATAAATGCAGGTGACACTTTTCTGGTTATAGTCCTCAGGTAAAATTATAAAGGCTACGTTTGGTCCTACATGTGACTAGGCTTTTCCTTTTACCCTCATAGATAGTTTTCTTACATGATTTTTCTTTCCAAACACCAACATCTATAATGCATTGACAATGAATTTCTGGATTTGACAAGTTTGAGGATGGGGAACAAATGATTGTCTAAATCATAAAGATCATAAGCCAATGATCACAGGCAGTCCCATAAACAGACCTTTCACATCGACTGGTTGGGCTCACATCTGAGAAGTTGCTTATTTATTCAAGTGGCAGATGGAGATCCAATTTTCCAATCTCTAAAATAGCTCCCAGATTCTACATTGGCCAATTACCCTTCATTTTTCAAATAGTAGCTGTAATAAAATAATCCAAATAAAATTCTTCAATTCAACTTTTTAATGATGGTTAGCTTACATAGAGTTTGAACAAACCAAAAGGGCTATCCTCTGCTTCAGAGATTTTTTAACATTACTAAAAGGAAAGAATCACCCCTGGAATTAGTCATACAAGTCTACAAGCAAATCCAGCAGTCAGTAAAAGGAAATTCAGCTACTCTTATTTTTTTCAGTGTTATCCCTACTTTATTAGGAAAGTAACCAGCAAAGTACAGTACCATTCCAAAGTGTTCCTTTTCTGTAACAGTGTTTGGCCAATGCTCAGGCTTTAATTTGTAAAACCATAGTTTAGAAATGTCTATACATCAGATCCATCCTCATGATGCCTTCTTCTCATTCTATCCCCTTCCCTGAATATATATCGCATGGTCATGTTGTTTTCATTACTTGCACAGTTTTGTTTTTCTGAACTACCTAGAACTTTCTAACATAGTATTTTAATCTAATTTGTTTTCTCACTTAGTCAAGTAATTCTGAATACAGCATTCCATCTTCAATTAGGAAACTCTTTTCCTCGAATAACTGTCTATGCACCTTACCTAACAACATTCCAATGGTCACAGCCTTTTTTAAACTTCTTACTTTTTTGCAATCTCATCAGAAGAAAAAAACCTAGATATCGTCAGGGTCAAATAATAACATATTCAAGTTTAAGCTCTCTGCTCATTCATTAATTTTTCTGGTCTTAAAACACAAAAGCTGCTGGGCAGTGGTGGTGCACGCCTTTAATCCCAGCACTCGGGAGGCAGAGCCAGGTGGATCTTTGTGAGTTCGAGGCCAGCCTGGTCTACAGAGCGAGATCCAGGAAAGGCGCAAAGCTACACAGAGAAACCCTGTCTCGAAAAACTAAAAAAAATAAAAAATAAAAAAAAATAAAATAAAACACAAAAGCTCTCTGAGCTTGTCTCCCAACTAATAAAATATACATGTAATTCAGCACAGAGAATGACTTTAAGTGGAGGGCTCAATGGTATGTTATTCCTGCTCTCTTTGTGTTTGGTGGTCTATCTACATGAAAATTGGCACTGTCTAAAACATATAGGCCTCTGCTTCTTAATATGACACCAAGAAGATCATTTCACTAATCAAAAGTCTAAAAGAACCTTAAGTCTTATCTGCCTTGCCATTATGCATCTTGAATCAGTGAGCATGTGCCCTGATATTCTCAGGAGCAGGCAGAATCTATGAAAACCCTACACAAGTGACTATTCCACTTTTCATCCTTCTACAAACAGTAAAACTTCTTTTGTTCTAAGACATGACTCAAAGAAGATGATGGTCCACATATCTCGGGTTCTGATTCTAATAAAATGCAAATACTTGACTGTGACTCAGGACCTTTCAAAGCTCACTGGCAAGGTAGTGTCTCCACTGAAGTCAGAAGGGAATGGCTTACTAAGAGTCAATAGCATGCTGCCATTCCTATCCAAAACTGATACTTAGTAGTCACCCAAGGGGCTGTGAAACTTCTTCATTAGTAGAAAGTGCTGCTCATAGCCTCTATACAGTTTGATTCAAATAACAGAAATTTTACAAAAAGTTGTTAATATACATCGTGCCTGTGCACATCAGTTAAGTGGTTTTTATTCCCTTCTGGGATATGTACTGGCAAAAAAATGACATAATGAAGATGTGGCAATGTGTATTTCAGAGCACTTACGGGCTTTAAAAGAAGGGCTTTAAAAGAGAATTTTAGGGTAAAACATAATGGTTTTTCTAATACATTATTATTGCCATGTGTTTGCTCCTGTCAGGTACAATTAACAACAACAACAACAACAACAACAACAACAAAGGCTCTGAAATATATATCCATGTCCTTCATAGATTCAGGAGCTTCCATAAGAGAAATTACTTTAAAAAAATCACAACATTGCTCCAAATAAAATATTAACATAAAAACTTGTTGAAATGTTTAACTAAAGTACTGAAGAATTATAACCACAGATGTAATTTATGAGGATCTGAGTTCACAGAGGCTTTTCCAGTCCCACTATAGGAATGTGGGTTAAATTGTTCTTCACAAAAAAATCTATACTATTGCCAGTATGGACTGATTTGGGGATCTTCAGAAGTTCTGGCAAGACAGATTACAAGGACAATAAAAAAATGTCATAGTCCAGTCTGTTATGGAATACTGTGTGAAGATATGTCTTCCCATCATCCTAAATGTAGATTTATTTCGTTGAGTTGTACAATTTGGCCTTGCAAATGTGACAAGTTACCAGTAGCAATAGTAATCTGAACAGCAGGAAGCTGGTCTAACATTAGTAGAATAAATGGCTTTGGGGTACCCATGAATTATTTTCTGAATTCAACTTAGCATAAATTTTAATCTAACTGATAATCTCTCCCTCTAAACGAGGTTGACTATATATGTAGCCCCATCATTTCATCCCTTCTTCTCATGTTTAATGACATCTCTGCATATCTACATACAGTAGGAACTTCAGAAATGCTTTGCTGGCTTAACTACAGGTATTAGCACTTACTCATAACCAAAGCTAAGATTCCCTGAGGGATACCTTTTTCCTGCCAAAGTAAGTATAAGACTGTTCGTTATCCTAAACCTAACAGGCTATGTCTATATGTCCATAAGCTGTATCATCATCAAAGAAGTTTTTTTGTTCAAAATATTATATTAAATGAAGTATCTATAATCAAGATTGACTAATTACCATATTTTACAAGTTTAATGTTCTTGAATGCTTAATTGCTATTATTGGATAAACTCTATTGACATGTTTATTTACAGTTAAGTAAAGCTTTGTTTTTACTTAACCCCACAGGAACTGAACATCTATGGACTTAGAAATTAATTCTGGAGGTGGGCATTGGGGCACATACCTATAATCCCAGGCAGAAAGATCAGATGAGTTCAAAGACTCCCTAGGCTACATGAGTGAGACCCCATTATTTTTTTTTTAAAAGTCAAGTAAAATAAAATAATGATATAAATAAAGTAATGCTGTGGGATATCTTTCTGTATACTGTGAATATGTGTTGCTCTCATTGGTTGATAAATAAGCTGCTTTGGCCTATGGCAAGACAGCTTAGAGGCAGGCGGGAAATCTAAGCAGATATACAGAGAAAGGAAAGGAGAGGAGGGAGAGATGCCAGTCGCCCCCAAAGGAGCAGCAAGATGTCAGCAGATCAGTAATACCACAACCACATGGCAACTTATAGATTAACAGAAATGAGTTAAGTTAAAAGAGCTAGCTAGCAAGAAGCCATAGGACATACAATTGGTAATTAATACAAGCCTCTGAATTATCATTTGATAAGTGGCTTCGGGACTGTGGGGCTGGGTGGGACCAAAGAAAACTTACGGCTACAGAGTAAAATAAATTGAGAGGAGCTTGGTGGGAAGGTAGTCGGGACTTTTTAATGGTACAGCAATCTATGGTTCATTTATGCTTCTCTAACACTAATAAATTCATCTAAAGAAAAAAAGAAAAAATGATTGATTGATTGATTGATTGATTGATTGACTAGTTCAGGTATCATCCATTCAACTTCTCTGCTAAGAAATAAAATCTACCCAGAGACTCTATGAATGAGAAATGTCTAGAAAGGAGAATAAATGAGAAGTAAACAACAACAATAAAATATCACATCATGAAATATGGATTTGCAAATGAGATCACCATTGAATAAAAGGTCATTGTATACTAAGGGTATAAGGCTACATTGGGCATGGTAACAGAATTTTTTTTAGTGCAGGATTGATGAGACTATATAGGTGTGATAAGAGATGGTGCATGTTCAATAAAAGCATTAAAATAACAACCTAAAGGATATTTACAAAAACAAAGGTTGGCTAGACATCACATTGCCTATAAAATGGCAATAATAAGAATCAATTTTGCCCATATCATAGAATTAATATAAAGATTTTATTCTTTTTGTTTGTTGGTTTTGTTTTGTTCCAGATAGGGTCTCACTGTTTAGCATTGACTGTCCTAGGACTCACTATATAGACTAGGCTATCCTGGAACTCATAGAGATCCACCTGCCTCTGCCTCCCAAGTGCTGGCATTAAAGGTGTGCACCACTGCGCCTGGATTAATATAAGATTTTAAAAGACAGGATCTCTTTTTTATTTTTCATTTTCTTTTTTGAAAAGTAGATGATTTCTATCATCATAAGTGTTGCCTAGGTTAAAAACTCATTTTTCCAGCCTCAACATTCCCAAAGTTGAAGCCTTTGGGTTATATAAAATAATTTCATGATTTCTCTTTTGTGTAAATCTAAGGATTTTTATCTTTGGTTTACATAAAATAAAGTATGTATTTATCAGTTCTAGAGATAACATAGTTCCTCTAAAACTGGTTGTTTCTGAATACATATTTGATTTTAATACTGGGAAATTTCACCAGATAAGAGAAGAAAATCCAAGCTTTATGCCATCCATTACCAGTGGTTCTCATTTTCCCAATGCTTGGACTCTTTAATGCAATTCCTCATGCTAGGGTGACCCCAAACCATAAAATTATTTTCGTTGCCATTTCATAACTATAATTTTGCTACTGTTATGAATCATAATGTAAATATCTGATAGGCAGGATATCTGCTCTGTGGCCTCTGTTAAAGGGTCATTCCACTCCCCACAGGGATAGAGACCCACAACAGAGGTTGAGAACTTCTGCTAGGGGCTGTTGGCACTACCTCTTCACTTCATCCCATTGCTAAGAAGAATGCTGATGAGATGAGTAACCTAAGACAATGGTGGCACATGGAAAAATGAGTAGGTCAAAGGACAGCCCACAGTGTGACAATAAGTGTGTCAGGGCTGGCCCTACTTCCAAAACCAAGTTTTAAAAAGTTCTCAATCACTAAATAACCTACAGGTGAATTTCTACTAAACTAGTATGGAAATGAATCACATTTCACAAATGGTTTTCAACCATACCCCAAAAGCAAGTTTATCAAGTGTCACACTTAGGAACATTCAAAAAGAAACCCCCAAAAGACTGAAACAACTTACTTGCCCTGCACTAGATTTACTAATGAATTTAGGAAGAAAAATTTAGGAATTAGGAATAAAAACTATATCAACCACAAAGACCCAATACCAAATATATAAAAATTATGCGGAAGGAACTAACAGTAAAAGAGCATTGGAAAGTAAAATGATTTCCAATGAAATTACATTGAACAGCTATTAAACTGAAGAAGAGTGAGCAGGTAGTAGGAAAGAGAATAGAGAATGAAAACATAGGAGCAGAAAGAAGATAGAAGAGCGTGCTTACTAGAAACTACTTTTTCTTGAGTGCCTTGTTATTTTTTGCTATGTACTGCTCATGGCCTTTTAAAAATTACTCTTGGATATAATTGGTAGCAATTCTGTCCAGAGAAAATTCTGTTAGCTTCTGTCAGGAACCAAGTGGTTCAACAAATTCCTAAAGGCCTGTAACTAAATCCTAGGCTTAAAGGTTTACCGAGTCCCAAGAAAAGGGTGTTTAGCTCTCAATAGGCTGAAGGCTTACACACAGTCACACCATCTCAGAAATTCTCTGTACCTCAACTCTGCTAGCACAAAAGCAAGTGTTCCTGTGGCTCCCTAAGGGGGATGAGGGGGCTTAAATCTAATTTTCCCTAAAACCTGATTTTGTTTTCCCCTTTCATCAAACAGGACTGCCAAAAATGAAGTTCCCTTTGCCACAAGGGACAAATGCCCCATGATTTAAACAGCCTACAGTAGATGACTTATCTCCTCTACTAGTATTTGCAGATAACAGCTTTCAATCTCTTTAGTTCGCAGTTATTTGTTATAGTTTTTGTTTTGTTTTGTTTGAGACAGGGCCTTGCTATGTAACTCACAGCAAGCATATGCCCAGCTTAGTTCTCTAATTATCTTAGAGGGACTGTTAAGAATTTCATAGCCTGTATTCATTGCTCTCAAAGGATGACTTGATCCAAACAATCACACATATTATTCTTCACTATAAAACAAAACAATAAATTTAAATTTCTTTTTTTAATTTTATAATTTAATTTAATTTTACATATCAGCCACGGATTCCCTTGTTCTCCCCC
>CABHPP010123432.1:0-17817 GCA_902168425.1 Peromyscus attwateri | reverse complement strand
TTCTCCCCAGCCCACCCCCCATTCCCATCTCCTCCAGGGCAAAGACTCCCCTGGGGATTGAGTTCAACTTGGTAGATTCAGTCCAGGCAGGTCCAGTCCCCTCCTCCCAGGCTGAGCCAAGTGTCCCTGTATAAGCCCCAGGTTCCAAACAGCCAGCTCATGCACTGAGGACAGGTCCCGATTCCACTACCTGGATGCCTCCCAAACAGATCAAGCTAATCAACTGTCTCACTTATCCAGAGGGCCTGATCCAGTTGGGGGCTCCTCAGCTATTGGTTCATAGTTCATGTGTTTCCATTCGTTTGGCTATTTGTCTCTATGCTTTTTCAATCTTGGTCTCAATAATTCTCACTCATACAAACCCTCCTCTTTCTCACCAATTGGACTCCTGGAGCTCCACCTGGGGCCTGGCCATGGCTCTCTGCTTCCGGTTCCCTCAGTCATTGGCTGAGATTTCTAGCATGACAATTAGGGTGTTTGGCCATCCTATCACCAGAGTAGGTCAGTTCGGGCTTTCTCTCACCCATTGTCAGCAGTCTATTGTGGAGGTATCTTTGTGGATTTCTGTGGACCTCTTTAGCACTTTGCTTCTTCCTATTCTCATGCAGTCTTCATTTATCATGGTCTCTTATTTCTTGTTCTCCCTCTCTGTTCTTGATCCAGCTGGGATCTCTCGCTCCCCTAAGCTCTCTTTCCCTCGAACCTTGCCCTTCATTACCCCCACTCACGTCCCGGTTGTTCATATAGATCTCATCCATTTCTCTGTCATTGGGCAATCCCTGTGTCTTTCTTAGGGTCCTGTTTTCTAGGTAGCCTCCCTGGAGTTGTAAGTAGCAGTTTAGTCATCTTTGTTTACATCTAGTATCCTCCTATGAGTGAGTACATACCATGTTTGTCTTTCTAGGTCTGGGTTACCTCGCTCAGGATGATTTTTTCAAGATCCATCCATTTGCCTGCAAACCTCATGCACAAAGTACTGTAGTCAACTAAGGAAATACCCAGTCTCAAATGTGCTGGAAAATAAGTAGTGAACAAGTACAAGAAAATTTTGTACTTAAAAAAAATAAATATCTACAAAACTGAGAGTAGCATATTCTTCTGATAGTTGTAAAGCAACTTTACCACTGAGAACTGTTCTACTATTAGGCCAGCAAATATACAGAAAAAATACTTGTAATGATGTACATTCTAAATATCAATAAATCTCTTAATTTCCAAAGTAACATTCTATTTTAATAAATAGCAACAGATTTATAAAACTTAGAAACATCAAATGAAGCACTTTCATTGCTTTTGAGGATTCCAATCACAAACTAAAACAACAAAAACAACCCTTGTTTCTCAGACTTAATCATGGTAGCATAAAGCCCCAGTTTTTAGAATGGCACTTTGATTTATACTGATAGCACTTCAAATTAAAACAAATATTTTAAAACATTTGAGCTCTTACTATGTTTATAATAGCATAAAATAATTTGAACAACCCCTCATAACCAAAGTATAATACATGTTTTAGAGTATCAAAGGAATTAGCTAAAGTTTCAAGGTCTCATCACTTATTAGTTCAAACTATCAGAACTAAGAGAAAATGACACTATATTCATTATGGGATTTAAGTATAAAATACTGCCATGATAAATATTTGGAAATTCTAAGCTTTTATAAAAGCACACTTTATGTACAATATCAGCATTCATCCCTACAGGGTGTACAATGTGGACTGCCTCTAGGGGGAATTTATCTCATTTCATTTTCATTCTACATTCCACTTTTGGATTGCCAACTAAATTGCTCCTTGGTTTATAGTATAGAAGACTTCATAATGTTTAGCTGAATTGCTTACTTTTAAAGCATGCTGATAGAAAACCCAATGTGGTCTAAAATATCCACACCAGATGTTTGGATGGATGTGAAACCAACACATATCAAAAGGAGATCCAAAATACCATTAGCTATATAAAACACAGGCTCATGCATTTAACAAGTTCAATAGATCAAAACACATTAAAACTCCAGGGGAAATGAATTTAGTTCTTGCATTTTCCATTATAAGGTACTCAAATTTTCTCCAGTTTTCTTTGGACTCCCAGGAATTCACTAAATGTCAGGTAACAACAGGATACAAGTACAGTTTAAGTACAGTTAATGTGACTGGAAATACAAGAGGGCAGCTTGGAATGGTCACTGAAACCTAACAGGGCTTTTCCACCATAGTCTGAAAGACAACAGTTTGATAAAAAGAACAAAGAGAATGATACTCTTGTTTACATGCTAGTCAAACTACATCTATGTAAAGTATTCACTCTGAGCATTACTCCTGATGAAGGCAAGAAATATGCTCAACAGATAAGAACTAGGTTTTTAAATCTGTGACAATAAGAACAAGCCCAGAAAAATAGGACTGCAAGGCTTTGAACAGAAATGGTCAGGCAGTGCCAGAGTTGGGGAGCAGGCTGTCTACATAGGAAAACCCGCCCTTTCCAAATATTTTAAGAGTAGAAATGTAACAGCATAATTAAATTTGTTCCACATGAATTCCCAAGGTAGGTGAGTTGGGGAAGGGAATAGAAATAAGGATAGTAAACATGCTAGAGAGAGAAGTATGTATTTTTTATCTATGTTTGTTTGAGGATAGAATCAACTGCCATGACAAGTGGCCATAGTAGATTAGTTTAAATTAGCTCCCAGGGTATACTTGCTAATCCTTATGAAGTATCTACATACCATCAAGCAATCCTGTCTCAGACAGGCTGCTCCCTCTGTTCCTCTCTCCTTTGTTGACCCCTGGAAAAACATAACTTCGATCATTCCAGCTAAAACAGAGCCAAATCTGAAAATATCCTTGAAAATTCCCCCTTTTCTCATCTCTCCCTCATCCTTAGAACTAATTGCCTTCTAATTGCATATCACACGGTGCTTTTTGTTTTCTCCTATTACAGTGATGGCAGGCATTAAGGTGTGATAACAGAAAGCAAAGGCCATTACAATCTTAACATTCTTGGCATCTATGAAGGGCCTGGTATAGCTTAGTGCCTGTCCTGTCGTAAACACTAATTGAAAGACAAGCATTCAAGTATCAGATGCAGAGTCAGGCCTGTTCACATTTTGAGACTCTGAGATTCTAAAGCATTAGCAAGTAAGAGAAATGCACACAGTGATGTCTTATCTCTGGTATCCCTAAAAATATACTTGAGCTTTCTCTTAGAAGCAGAAAAGACTAAAATCTAATGCATCTTTCTCCAAAGTAAAAATGAAATTTCATCCAGAAACTCCAAGATAGAAATGAGACACATCAGGGGTTGGGTGTCTTTAACCATACAGCAATATGGATAATATTATGAACAAGGCAGCCTGGTAGATAAGGAAAGATAATTTGAAATTACCAGAAAAATTGAGGGATTATAGGTATAAAGCTGATAGTTATGATTATAAATGATTATAGTTATGGTCATTATTGTATTTTCTGTGGTAAATCTTGAACTCTTTGTTGAAATAGAAGGCAAAACAAAACAAACAAAAACCTGTAGTGTCCCAAATAAGGTAATATCGCTGAGATGACCAGACTTTTGAGGTATAACACAATGGATTAAGAAATAAGTGCAAACAAACTCAGTTTCTGCCATTACTGTTGCTGAGTTTTAAATTTTTCTTATTGAAAAGGATCATAACACACTTTTCCATGTTTAAAACAACATAGAAAAACATAGAAAAAGTTACAAATAGGCCAAATTTTTCTGCAATACTTCAACTTTCTATAAAACAAGAACAACAATTTTAAGAAAACAAAGGGGTATCTCTTAAAATGAAATATATAGAGCATTCCATATGTCAGTACAGACCCAAGATAATCCACCGAAACTAGATGGACTAGTTACCACCTTTAACTGTACTTATTTCATATAATCAGGAAGAAGAATCAAAATAAAAAATAATCCTTAAGAAAACATTTTAATTATAATGTTCAATATAAACAAAGTTAAAATTCATTATTTTGAACAATTCTTCAAGGTGAATGACTCATGTAAAATTATGCAGTCAATAAAATGACTTATTGTAAAATTTCTAATAAAATCTTAATTATTGAAAAATAAGTGTTATGAATTCATATATTTCAAAAATATTTGAAAAACACTAAAAGAAAAACAGCAAAACAAAACCTCACCAGCAAGGCATAGGTCCTACTGTTAAGATTCTAGGTAACTTTTCCCCAAAATATAATGTTATATTATTTCTATAATTTAGAAACAAATTTTCACTTAAAATTTTTAGAAGATATGATACAAAAGGAAAGAAATGTGAAACTGGTTTCCAAGAAACTTTTGTTGGTATTGTTTTCATTTTTGTTCTGTCCTTGCAGGTGCCACAAGGATGCAACAACAGAGAGCAGCACAGGCATGAGAAAGCATTAATGCCTGGGGTGACTTTAATTATACTGGATGCTCACTAACAGTCCAAAAATAAAATTAAAGTTACACCTACAAAATGGTAACAACAAAATATCTGGTTACCAGGTGCCATAGTACTATTCTACACTTTGCCCATACACCGAACAATTGGGGAAAGAACAGATTTCAGAATATATTCAAGATCTTAAGTAAAGTAGCTGTGCTGGAGACAGGGGCAAGCAGATGTGGTATAGTTCAGGAGCCAGGGAGGTAGAGCTGGGGTCAATGGTAAAGAGATTAGAAAGAAGCATATCTCTGCTCAATATAAAAACAGCCTTCCTGGAAAGAAAGTAATCCAACACAGAGGGACTATGGACAAAGACCATCAGCTTCGCAAGTGGAGAAGCCCACACAAGCAGGAACTGAAGTGACTCAAAGGAGCCAGCAGTTCTACAGAAGAAGACTGTTTACTGCAAAAAAAAAAAAAAAAAAAAAAAAAAGTGTGTGTGTTGGGGGTGGGGGAGTAAGTAAGAACAGAATGCCTGGGAAACATTTCTGGTTGTTAGTGTCTATGACTATTCAGCCAACAATGTACAATATGGGAGGTACAGGTATACGAACATGAGGGACAAAAGGAGATTCCATTTGGGATTTTCTCTTTACAAATCAAACAAGTAGGTACTTCTGGTGATAGGGAAGACATAGAACAAATGGTACTGTTCCTCAAACAATAAATATATGTTCCTAAACTAACAATACAACGCAGGAGGCCATCAATCCCAAGTGAGGCTTTTTCCCAACTTTGACATATCTGAACTCATGTAGTACCTTACAGTCATGATTACTCAAGTAGCAGTAGTTCCACAGATGTCACTGCTTAACAATTCATGGACATAAATCACTGCTGTTAAGACTTCTGTTACTGTAGTGTAATGGCACATACTGTACTATGTATCTTACTCTTAATGGCACTACAATTCAATGTTACCACATATAGTAAGGAACTAAAATAAAGTAAGAACAAATTTAGTATTTTGAAGCAGCCAGCTGTCACCAGCAGAATGACTACAATTCTATACTTTCTTGTAAAAAAAAATACAAGAGCTGAAGATAGTACTCAGTGGTAGCATATGTGTGTTGCAAACACAAAGCCCTAAATTACTCAATACCAAACAAATTTTAAAAATTTCATTTTTCTTATTTTTGAGATGTGCATACTAGAATAAATCATGATACAATCAACATTTTGATAGAGCTGCATGAACCCATCAGTAAGAAAGCATCAAAGTGGTAACAAAGAATTTTATCACAGTTTCATCAGAAAGCTGTCAAACAATGATGCAGCTGAGAATCAATGATGTCACAGAATGTCTAAAATACAGGGTGCCATTAACAAATGTGACATTTTATACTACCTGGAACATTATCTTCAATCTATCTGTAATATAATAGACTAAATTATAGATTTAAAGGAAACTTAGAAGAACACTTAGACTAATTCAATTTAATGTATGTATCCTTTCAATAATATATTAAATGTGCCAGGTGACAACTTTTTACAGCATTGAAATGTTCTCAGCATTGTGAAAAGTATGCTATACAAGAGGATTTCTAAAACACATCACTGATAGACCCATAAAAGGGGAGTCAACCTCAACAAAACTTAAGATTTATGTTGTGTGAAGGATACCACAAAGCTAGCATAGACCTGGCAAAGAAAAGGAATGTACTTACAACACATATAACTGATAAAAGATTAATAGGGATTCCTACAAATCAGCAAGTTAAAAAAGCTGAAAAACTGATTAGGCAGAGACTAGAGAAATACATGTCACAAAAAGGTACAACAGGACAATGAATAATCTGTAAAGTAAGTTCAACCCCATTATTAATCAAAGACATACTAAGCAGCATTGTATATTATTCTTCCAGTTTAGTAAGGACTAAATGCTAATATTGAAACAACACAGAAAGTTTATTAAAAGAAATTCTGAAATGAATAAAATAGTCATTCTCTAATTTGTTTTCTAAATTAAGGTATTTACACATCCAGTTATCTTAAAGCCGGGCATACTCATTCATATAGAGAAATAATATATATTTTATAATTTCTAAATGAATATACTCTTTTTATCTCTAGAATTTTGTTTTGTTGAAGAAAAAACATATTTATAAATTTGAGCACTGTTCAAGCACAACCCAAGCAAGGAACCATTCACTGTGTGCTTCAGAACTAAGAAATGTGTTGTTAGCTGACATAGTAAACAGCTACGGCCATGGTTTGCCATTTTAAGGAAAATGACAAATTGAGTAACTGCTGATAGTAGGTCAGATCACAAATATGAAAAACAATACATGCTTACTACTGAAATGCATTTCAATGGTTTCTCTCGATGTAAATTTGTGTAATTCTTGGTAATTCTAGAAGCAATGCAGAGAGGGAAGAAGGAAGGAGGGGGCGAAAGGACCTACACACACACACACACACACACACACACACACACACACACACACACACACAAACTAGCCTAGGAACAAAGAAAACCTTGAACTGTGACAAACAGGGAGAGATACCCAGTTCAAACAGAGAGGCAATAGTACTAAAGCATATATCTGTCTCATCAAACCCCAACAAGTCCTAATGACCATGTCATCAGAATCTGGTATCAACTTTGTATTTCAGCTGTGTCTGTGCATATGCACATCTAGAGCCTATTTGAGTTAGTGTTGTCAATTATAATATTAAGAAATATACATATGAGCTAAGCAAGTTGTCTTTTTCAAAACATAGTTACTAAACACAGATATATATTTTATGTATTAATAGTATACTTAATAATAAGTAACATCTTAGTAATATTACACTTTGCAAAGATGAAGAAAATAATTTTAATTGGAAAAAAACCATTAAGTTTGCAAGTTATAGATAATAAATGAACAAAAACAAGAACAAAAAATTTAAGATTACCCAAAATCCAAATATCAGAGACTGATACAGATTACTGGATGTTTTGGAATCTCAAAAGTCTGTTTCAGTATTTTACTATTACAAATAATTGTATACATGAGCTCCCAAGGAAGAGGGCCGAGACCATTGTTCCTGGGGAGAGCAGAACAGATGGTTCTAGTCAAAGCCCTCCAAAGACTCAGCTACCACCTATGTGCCCTGGGAGAGTCCCGGGGCAGCCACGGCAGAAGGAGTGCTTCTGAGAAGGGGAAGGGGCAACGGCTCACATCACAGACAGTCAGGTGACTGGATGAGGGTGAAACTGCATGTAAATTACGTTTGGCTTTAAATATAAGGGTTTTAATGTTTTATTAGTAATAAATCCACCTTTCCCCCCTTAAACTGCTGTCACAACATGTATTAGTGGCCCCTGACAAATGCTTGAAATTGCTGCCATCATTATTACACAGGAAAGGCTTTGAAAGAATTCCAAGCAATCCATCCATGTCATACTTTGACAAAGCAAGTGAGAGGCCATGAGTAGAGAAGATTTAGCTCTGAATGAAGAGTAAGAAAGAAAGCCTTAACTCTGACCACAGTGCAGCCCCACATATCCAGGCTGTTTGACCTAGGGCCACTCAAAAGGAGGAACTTAATATCCTTGTGATTCAGTCACTTAACACACAAAATGAAGGAATTAGACTAGGAGATTCCTGTTGTCTGTAGGTAGTCACCAGTATAGGTTAATGATAAAAGAAGTACATCAAAAAAATAAACTATTAGCATTAATTATAGCAGATGACTATTTTCAGGTATAAATAACAGCTTTTTATACAAGAAGAAAAGAACAAAAGTATTAAAAACTCCTAGAAAAGCTGAGTAAATACTTATGTATTTTTATTTTTAAAAAGCTAAACTATAAAAGAAATTATATAATAGTTATTTAATGGTTTATTTTTATAGTTGCTCTTTAGTATAATGAAATTTCAGTGACAAAGAAAGTAATCTAGTTAAGATTGTTTTAGCTTTTGTTGTGGACAGCAAAGAACAAAGACCAAGCTGAAAATTGGTATATAATTTAAAGCTTTAGTTTAAAATGTTTTAACTCCTTAAGACAATTTCAGAGAAGGCAGGGAGGGGAATATCTAATTTTTGAGTTGTACTTAGAGCAATCCTTAAATAAACTTTAAAATTTCCACAAGACTTATAAGGAAACTTTTACACAGTGCACAGCAGCAAATATCTTAAGAATGCCTAAATTAGAGCCAAGATTAACTAGAGGATAATATTGATAATAAGCTTTTAAAAACTTAAGGACAAGTTTGCCACCTTGACCGTAAGAAATGATGCCAATTTGAAAACAGAATTTGCATAACTTATAAATAATTCAATTTATGTATTTATAATGTTGGGAACTTTTATTTGGGAATACAAAGTTTAAAAAGAGATATAGTAAGAAAGAAACTGTTATTAATTGATGTATTTGTGTCTTTTATAAACATAGGAATCAATAATAATTCTTCATTTGAAAAAGAAATCAATGAGCTAGAGGTTTACCTTGGGGATAGAGTGCTTGCTTACCATGTACAAAACCCTGGGTTTGATCCTCAGCATCATAAGCCAATCAACCAGCCCAAACCAACAGAATTAAAACTTTAATTCTTAGCATCTTCAGGGGGAGGGGTGGTTTACAAAATAACCTTTAAAAATATTTTTATATTTTGCAGTTTGTTCTCTAAGATCATCTGTAATCAACCAATACACATTACAAACTCTCATTGAGCAGACATTCAGTAAAGCCCCAATGTTGTCTTATAATTCTACAAATCAAATATGTACTTAAACTAAGTAGTCACACAAATTTCTTTATTCTTTAAAAATGCATTAATAATTCATGACGCAGAAACTTCTGGAAAACTGCACTTGAATAAAAGTTATCTACAATATTTCAAGGTTTTGTTTCTACAACCACAACCTCCTTAACTGGAGCATGAAAACAGTTTGATTATTTATTTGTTTCTGATTTTCCCTCATGACCAAAGTTGGGCCACAATACATTATCTTGAATACTCCCCAATATACAGATATTAAAGATAAATGTAGAAACAAATTAACACTGACACTTAAATTTACTCATATGACTAAATAAATTTATGGAAATGCACATATGCTTATTTTCTTAAAGAAAAGTCAGCAAGTAGTATTCAGAAGACAATTCACATAAATTTTTATTTTGTAGAAAATATTTATAAGCTAATTTACTCTTGAAATATATTTCAATAGTAAATGTATTGCTGATGCTCATGGAGCATTCAAATCTATATTTTCTGAAAAAAATGAAGCATAATGCTTTTTCCAATCTCATGGTTTCCATTATTCTGCATTAAACATTTAAAAATATATAACCCCACTTTTAAAATAAAATTAAGTATTTCTAGATAAAATCGCTTTATATTAAACTCTGTCAGGAGATTCTTCCTCTAAATATTATTTTTTTAAAGAGATTGAATCTTTTATCTTTAGGTCTTATTTATACTTAGCTTAGATTAGACCATAAAATAATTTATACTAAAAAATATAATGGAATTTTAACAGAAAATAACAGAATGACAGAACTTGACTTCGAAACAGATAATGTAGAACATGTGATGAAACTCTTCTCCATTCACACCCCATTTCACAGATGAGGAAAGTGAATCCAGTAAAGGCTATGTTTTATTCAGTCTTACTTTACATCATATAAAAATTGACAAGTATAATTCTCTTGTTTTTCATCTCGTCTCACACACACACACACACACACACACACACACACACACACACACACACATCTTATTCTAACATTTAGAAAGTTTTGTATTTCAGTATATCAATGACAGCTGTATGTCAATAAGGCCTGAACTGAAGGATTTTATTATCAAACCATGTTAGATAAATTTATATAATTTGTTCTTACAATGAAACTCTCAGTTCATATGTCAATCTTGCAGTTATCTTGGAGATTTATGATGAATTCCTAATAGATAACTACAAGTTTTCAGAACTTAGTCATATTTAGTTTCTTTAATGTTCTAAAAGGTACAATAATCAATATTTTTACCATATATTGATGTTTCATTAAGATATGTTCATATCCAAGAAATTATTTTACTTCATTTTATAAAGCTCTATTTGTAAAGGCCTACAATCAGTAGAATTTAAATAAACTACAGATTATCCAGTAAGAGATTTGATATGTAGCAGCAAACATATGTCTCTAGTTTAAGTTTCACTAATGCAGATGGAAGAGTAAAGAAAAAAATTAGTACATGGAGTAAGGAAGTACATGACAGCAACAAAGTCTGTATCAATGAGAAGTCAAAATGCTATGTGTAGCTTTTGGTCCACAGAGCTAGTATTTTAGAAATTCGAGCCCAGAAGAGAGTAGTGCACAAGACATCATATGCTGAGCTTTGCTCAAAACTCCTTCAGTAAGCAAAAGAAATATCCCTGAGAAGTAGTATATCAAAGCATGAAACCTCGGCCTTTATGGCTGCCTTACTCACATGTAAGTAAAAAAATCTAACTCTTGCCCAATAGTTAATTTAACTAAAAAAAAAAATCAAACATACTAGTATTTTATTTATGAATGCAAGAAAATTAAACAAATGAGTTAAAACTATCTGCTAATTTCAATTTTAATATGAATGAAAATAAAAATAATATGAACAATTTCTATTAAATCTACATGAGCATGTGTGCTAACATTAAGAGTTCCTCTAAAAGAAAGAGTTTTAAAATTTACTGAAAAGATTTTAATATAAGTAATATTTAATATTTAATTGATGCTACATTATAAAGAATATTTTTACTAGTTTCTGACTAAGATCTCTAACCAGATTTAAGTGTTTAACTAGGATGTCTATGCTGTCCATGAAAACACATCTTTTCCACAATGGTATACCTACAAATACTACCCAGATATGCTTCACAGTACATATACTTAAAAAGAAAAATCTATGAAAGCGTCTAAAGAATAAAAATGGCAAGCTAGCATTTCACATTTTGGAAACTTGCATCTGTTTTATGGATCAGTCTCTGAGTCTTGGGCCAATAAAGTTTCACCATCAAGACTCACAATAATATAAGATGCTTTGACCTGACAGAATCCTCAGTAAGAAAATGAAGGGGTAAGCAGGAGAGTATGTGCTGAAGTATGGAAGAATCTCTCACGATGAAAGGGCACATTCTTTGTGAAATCACTCCTCAAAGAATATAAACACTGGCAAGACACTTGTAAATGTGGGTGTTTGGTGCTCTGGATCATAGAAAAAAGAAAAAAGGAAATTCAATTTGGGTCCAAAATTGAACTCTATAATATTCATATTTTCTTTTCCCACTGCTCACTAGTACTTGATGAAAGATAATGAACCTATGAAAAAATGACAATTTATGATTATAACCCCTCACCTATTGATTTATTTTAAAAAGTGTTTATCATTTTCAACTATTTTATATCAGATAACAGAACACATTTGGAGTAAAACAAGGACAAAAAAGCTAAGAATGGTATTTAAAAATTCTTGTAGCATAACTCAAACAATAGAGTGCACTTCATTTTAATATCAACTGGAATACTACTTCATTAAAAATATTAATGTCGACATAATTTAAAAAATCAAGTAAGACAAATATTACTTCAGCTATAATGTTATAAAACATTTTTAAATATCTAAGATATAGTAACGTTTACTCATGTAAACAAATTTAAAGTGGTCATAAATTAAAATTTGTTATAAGATGCCAATAAAACATTGTAATCTTCCTCTATAACTCATATAAAACATATTAGTTTGAAAAAAGCATCAAAAGTTACTTATAAAATGTATCCTTTTAAAAAATGAATTTAAGAGATTATAAGTAATTCAAAATATTCTATTAATTATTCAACACTTTACTGATCATATAAAACATAAAGTATTATCAGGAAAAATTAATATACCAATGATAACATTAATAAAATCAGCAGTTTCTTTTTAAGTAGAGAACAATGTTCATTTGTTAGTAAGCAATACAAATCACTCATATTTGGCTGTGTGAGACATGAGTCTTTTGAAACCAAGGAGTTTGAGGAAGTGGTGTTGCAATCCTGTCCTTTTTATGAAAACCGTGGCAAAGAAAAGGTCAAATAAATAATACATAAGATATCATCCTACTAAAAAAAAAGCATATAGTCTTAACCTAATGTCTGCCAAACAAGCTAAACATGTAACAGTTACCTATAAATCATATTGTATTCTGAATAAAAGTTATTTTTCAAGTAGCATGAGGTAATCTAAAGCTCATTAACAAATATTTGCCATTTCAGCAACAACTTACCAAAGAATTTGTGTATAATTGAATTCAAACAACTTATATATTGGTTTTTAAACATGTAGGATGATGAAAGTTCTCCTTATTAAATTTTACTAAATTAATTAAAATTATCAAATAAATATATGTACATAAATCAAAATGTGTATAGTTTTTATGTTCATGTAGCCATGCTAAAAACAGCAACATAGACTTTCTGTGCACACATATTAAAGTTAACACAGTAGATAGTTTGAGAGAAAAACTACCTAGATACGTATCATTTTTTACCAATACATGGTAGAGAAAAATCATTTAATTATTAATAAGTAATAAGCAGCAGCCAAAATATGTTTTATGCATCATTAAAGCCCCATTGAGGCCATTAAAGTCCCTAGCAAAGTGATGCTGGAAAGCACCTTCACCCTGCCCACCACATTCCCTCCTGACCTCACTCGGCTGAGGCAGATAGAGGGTGAACGGCAATACTCCCAAGTAAGCCTTTATTAACTATGAGAAATAAATTATATTAAGTGTTACTTTTTGAACTCAGAAATGAGGGAAGGGGTTGTTAAGATATCAAATTTACTAGGAAAATAATAATGTGAGGAATAAGTTGCTGTCACAAGAGAGACTTGCCAGATACTGCATTTAGGCAAGTTGTTAAACACACCTTTAGAATCAATTTTGTGACACAGAGATTAGTCTATGATACTAAGTCACCCGAGGAGATTAAAAATTAAAAAAATAAAAAGTAACTAAGGGTGGGGAAACTGTTTTCTTGAATAACAATGCCATTTCTTGAGCAGTGTTCGTAAGCAGCAAGAGACCGCTGCGATTCACTTGTGCAGGACTTGTAAGAAACTGCTCCTCTATTTCCAGACTGCAGTCTCTAACAAGCATGCTTCCACTTCCTCAGCTTCTCATGCCTACCCGTGTCTGTGATTTCACTAAATGCAACTCTAAAACTTGAAATTACCTAGAAGTTTGTGAGAACGCACTGAAAGGTCGTCAGTACCAGCCACATATTAAATATTAATTATAATGATGACTGTCATCCTCTACAGTGATTATGCCATTATATAGGAATGCTAATTAAGGCATAAAATGACTTGTTAATTGAGAACGTGTTCTGAGCAAACACATTTGTACTTGTGTATTTAATAGAAAATCCAGCCTGGAGACTGGGCCATAATAGACTGCAGTTCCATTTTCTAAAATGCTGACATTTGAGCAAATGTTCCCATGGAATGTTTGCCTGATTCGTGGACTGACATTTCCTCTTTGTAACTTGCTTAACTAAAAAGGAGCCATGCAGGCCAAACTCCACAGTACTCATATGCAGCAGGCCACTGCTCGCCGCTGAGACCTTCTTAAAGTTTCTCTTTTACTTCCCTCTTCCCTTACACCACTCTGCCCTCACTGTCTTTCTATTTTGACATGCACAATATCATAGCTCTTCCAGTCATCTTACAATAGAAGACATACCTGAAAGGATTAAGATTTCCCACCTGGGATCTGTCCAGAAATTCAGTGTATTATAGTTCCCCCACAGCTTCCTCCATCCTGCTATACTTCCTTGGTATCAATGGTAGCTTTCTTTCTTATTTTAGATTTACTTACAGAGAGAACCGGGAGAGCTAAGCTGATGGAAATCAGTCTGTATTGTCACTCATCTTTCATTCTAAAGACAAGGCTGACCTCCTTTGTCTGTGACACTTTGCTGCCATCTATGTGTATAAAAAAGCATAACAATCATCCATGCTACAGGAACTTTTCTTGGGTCCCCAAAGGAATTCTGTTTCTCATCCAGATAAAGAAGAGTCAAATAATCTGCCTTCATACCCACGTGAAAAAGCTTGCTGGGAATTCCTATGACTTCCTCTGTGAAGCAAATCCATTAAAACTGACTTATAAAAGCACACCATTTAACCTAATATTTTTATCATAGTCCATAGTATTTCTCCCATCACAGACACTGATAAGTTTTCATTAATGCAGTAATGTTTAAAGAGTTAACAATTGAAAAGAATAAAAGTAAAAGATTGAGATATTGAAGACACTTAAGTAAATCATTTCAATAAAATAAGTTAATTTTACAAAAATGGCCATTTAATTATCTTGCCAAGTGACAAACACTTTATAATATTTAATATAAAGTAAAAAGAAAAGTAGCATTTTCTCTTGTGATTTAAAAACAAATATTGTGGTGTAATAATCATTTTCCTGCTAATCAACACTGAAATTCTTCTCTCCAGAGAAGCCGGAGGTTCTACACCAGAATCTCTCAGTCTGGCTGTGAATGATCTTACCAAATGCACAACAGACTCTCACTCCAGAGTGAGCTAATAGGAGCTGGAACATAAACAAAAATATCCTCTCCACCAACCCAACCATAGGGAAGAAAGGTAACTGAGAGTCAGGACAAGGGATGGTCCTGAAGAGTGTCCTTTAGGATCTGGAGGTCTGGTTTGTTGATATTACTAAAAGAGAATAGCAGCAGGGAGAGGGGCACTGGCCCGGAGTCACTAAACTATGAAAAGCCCTAACTGTGCTACTTCCAACTCTCCAACCCCATCTCTGTAAAATTGCATCTTCTGCATCAGTACTATAACCATGAGAAAGCTAGCTCATCTTTGAAATGCACCATTTTCTAAAGAGTTCTCAAGTTCTAATGATGAACTTAACAGCTACAATAGACTAAGAAAGACTTCATACAGTCTTATAAATAAAACAATTCTAACTAATTGTATATTTTAAAATAAACATGCCAAAGACACATAGGTTGTTATTATTTAAAAATAATTGTCTATTAATCTCTGATATTAATGTTTTTAAAAGTACACACCCTGTAATATATTAAAAGTTTCCTTGTTGCTAGTACTGATAAAGTATCAATTAATAATTTACATAGAAACTAAAAAACAAGTACTTATGCATTAAGTTTGAGTTAGAAAAGGTTTCATTTTATCTTTTTATCCCAATTTTAAAGACTCAACTTTAACAAAATAAATTTTATAAACACTACACGTACTAAAATGATATAATAAGAATCGTGCTTAAAATCAAGTTTTATTAGGTCTTTTAAAAGAGAACTTAATTCCTCAACTATGTTCACCAATCTGAGAGGAAGGGAAACACATCTGCCTTCAAATATTAAATAGTATTATTATTTGTATATTCATCTAAATAGGAATCCTAAAATCTGTTTTCATTCAACATAAAAGTAAAAGACAAATTTATTTCACTCACAATACAGTTACTAGTGACTTAAAATATCCTATTAGTATTTATGAATTTACTTAGACATGGACATTAAGATAAACATGAACATTTAGCTGTTTTAATTAATTTTAGCTTAATATGAATAAACTGCATTGAAATACCGCTTTATATTTTATTTAGTAAAAAAACTACTACCGTAAATATAAGGTTGGAAAGGCTAACAAATACACCTTTGTGTGGTCTATTAATTATATACAAAATTCCAAACATTATTAGCTGTTATCAAAATTACAATACCACCTAGATCTAATAAAACAGAACAATCTGTTTGAACAGGGAAAGGAGAACTTTCATAGAGTGTTCTCTCCCATAAAAATTCTTAATGGACTATAAAGGACTTTTTAAGTGGTTTTAGATTTGAATTCAATTGCTTAAATCTATAACAGGCTTCCAAGAAAAATGTGAGCCAGATGACACACAGAGACCCCCACCAACAGTGAACACGCCTACCTATCCTCATGAATACAGGATTTTAAAAGGACAAATTTCATCCAAGGGATCATGAAACTGACTAGCCATATTCATATTATTAAAGTGTATTTAGTGTAAACACAAATGTTAAATTATAAAATGAAAAGGTGTACTTATCACAAGCTTTCCTTATAATAAAATGATTACCAAGTATTTTTAAATATCACAGGGACTGTGCCTATGCAGAAGAAGAGAAGGCAACAACCATTCAGAAAGAAATGGGGGCTGCAGAACAAAAACAAACAAAGGCAACTGTCCTTGGTCATATCAGAGGTTTACCACCTACCACAGAGATATTGTTCATGTTACCTACTTACTTCCTCTGTAAAGGAGTCACATTTTTGAGAAACAGACACTCAAGCATCACACATGCATAGCAGTCTAGATGAAAAACAGCATAAACACTTAATGTTCTCAAGACTGTACTGATGGCTCTCTATCAAACGATAGCTTTGTGCTCCTTAGGCTTCTGAGTTATTCCAAAATGCACAATGTGCTAACAAACTGGAGGATTAATTTTGCTGCTCTGAGCACATTCAAGAACTGTATATAACAATTTCCTCAAATAATACATATCTATTAATTCCAGAAATATTAAGCAAAATAAGTTATCTTTAGAGTCTTAACAGTCTTGCAATTTATACATATTAATAAGTAAACAAAATGTGACGATTTCAGATTAGTTAATTCTGTATGTTCCTACTTTCCCTATACACTAATTTATTTTAGTATTGTTGGTGTGCTCATGTAGCACCCTACATTGTATTTAAAGAGCTTCCTAGTTATAAAAATACCACTCATATGGGATTAATTATAAACAGTTCCCTCCAGCAAGGAAAAATGTCTTAACTCAACCTATTACACTGAAACTTCATTTTTCACAGTAAATGATAGGAAGAACAACAGAAGTAAGACTTCTGTCATAGTTCAATGGCACCCATGTCCTACCCCCATCTTTGGTCGTCTCAGCTTAGTAGCACAAGAAGACAGACTGGAATCAGCCTAGGTTCAAGGCTAGACAGAGTTTAGCTGCCCATCAATGGGCAATTTCAGGGAGGCACTTGTGAAACAAGGGCATGACCTGGGTTATTGCCAAGAGCCATGCCACCTCAGAATTCTATGGCCCATGTAATAAAAAACAAAGAGCCCCATACATCATTTCCCCTTTTAGAATATGCTATACAAGCTTATGTTTCAGCACAGGAACTATAGGCATTTGACCAAGGAAAATAGTCTTGCCTATCATTTCATAGCTCAGCTAAAGCAAACCACAACCTTCATCCCAGGCAGAAGCAGCACTGACTAGCATGTTGACCATGGAATTTTAGCTCCATCCACTTCTCCAGATAATCTGACTCATGTTAACCTGAACTGTGAACAGAGAGCACAGGAAGACTG
>CABHPP010123431.1:0-24817 GCA_902168425.1 Peromyscus attwateri | reverse complement strand
GGTAACCAGCGCCACCTGTAAGGCGTGGCTACACGCAGCTCCCTACAAACATCTACATACATCTGGCAGACGCAAAGAGTAGGAATTCTTTTCATTCCAGAGTGGGGTCACTATGAAAGAGCACAACACTACATCCTCATGGAGTGTCAGTTTCACTGAAAGCATGTATATCATGGAATAATAGAAATAAAAATATACCGATGTGCTCCAGTTCCTGGTCAGGCAATTTAATTTGGAAAAACACAAAGTGGACAGTGAGGGGGAAAAAAAAGAAGAGAGAGAAAGAGAAGTATGAGAAAAGCATGGTGAAGCCAGGCATACCAAAGATAAAGGAACGTGGTGCAGGAAGGTGCCCACTTCCCTGAGGAAGACATTCCTGAACCCCAGAGTTGCCAAAAAAAAAAAAAAACCCTTGGTTTTTGAAGATTTACATATACTTCAAAGTATGTACAAGTTGTAAATATTCTAAAGGTAAATATTCTAAGATGAAGTTCAGACCCTCGTTTCCCAAGTGAGGATGCTAATGATCCCTGATGCCTAGCTTTGTCACCTATGAAGCGGGGACCTTACTGCTTATACCACAGTCTGTTTAGCCACACTGGAGACGGTGGCTGCTGTGCTGCTGTTGACTTTGCTTGCTTATCCCTAGTCCCATGTCACTACATGATGATGCTGAATGGCAATGTTAGGTGCTGGGGATGTTCTGTATGCTGTGAATGTGTTGCTCTGATTGGTTAATAAATAAAACGCTGATTGGCTAGAAGCCAGGCAGGAAGTATAATATAGGCAGGATAAGCAGAGAGGAGAATTCTGGGAAGTGGAAGGCTGAGTCAGGAGATGCTGCCAGCCACTGCCTCCATGAAAAGTAAGATGTAAAGATACTGGTAAGCCACGAGCCACATGGTAAGGTATAGATTTATAGAAACGGGTTAATTTATGATATAAGAACTAGATAGCAAGAAGCCTGCTGATATAAGAACTAGATAGCAAGAAGCCTGCCATTGCCATACAGTTTTAATTAATATAAGCCTCTGTGTGTTTACTTGGGTCCAAGAGGCTACAGGACTGACAGATGAAAGATTTGTCCTGACCATGGGCCAGGTGGGATACAGGAAAACTCCAGCTATAGTTAGGGTCCTGGAGAAGTCCCACAAAAGACCACCATCCACATTTGTAAACAGCAAGAGTGTTTATTATCTTGAGAAAGTTTCTAGCACGCTGAGGCCGGCCATCTCACACAAAGGCAAAATGATAACAACCCTGAGAAGAACTTGCAGGCTCCTTTTAAGCACAGCCAAGGGGAAGTCCTAAGGCAGCTAGGTCACTTTATCTACAATTGGCTTAAGCAAATGGCAGTCATATTTAGTATGTTCTAATTGGCTAGGTCTGGCAGGGGCTGGTTAAGGCTACAGTTTCTGCATTTGGGGGCAGGCCTAGACAAGTCCCAGGCTTTGTCTTTATTTGATTATCACCTTGAGCTTACTGACTGTGGCTCAGGCCTGGCCTAGCCTGGCCTGATATTGCATGTACCAGACCTCCTTGTCCTTGCTGTCAGGGGTATTGGCAACTGATTGTCCTTTGTTTGTGGCTCTCTCAGAAACTGCCTGTTCAGTCTCAGGAAACTGAAATTGAGGCCTGATCTCTGAGAGAAGACTGAGCAACCTGTTATGGCATCTGCTCTGTCCTCTCAGGGGCATGGTGCCCTCTACTTTCCTGGAGAGATTTACTGAGTGGAGATGTTTTGTTTTTAATTATATTGCCCCAAAAACGACTCAGGGCTAAAACCCTGGTCTGAGTTACTGGATGCTAGTCTTCACAGATTAAGTTCTGAGTTTCCAGAAAGCTAAAGTGAGTGTTGTAAGTTAAATTCACTTTCTTGGAGTAATGGAGAAAAGGTTGAAGAGAAATGGGTGGGGGAGGGATCTTTGACCTTCTTGTTCCTTTAATAGAAGCCACTTGATACATACAAGCTTCTACCTCAACAGCCTCCCTTGCATCTGACATCTGACACTATTGCAAAACCCACCCCACTGTGGTGTCACTGTTTACAGGAACCATTCACCTCTCACCTGTCAGTTACAGTGAGGAGTGAACATCTGTAAACATTAAAGAACAAAGCTAGGGAAGGCATGGTTTCTCGATATCTGCAAGCATCTGCTTCCTTGTCACCAGTTCATTAGATATGTAGACTGTGTACTCTTTCTGTTGAGGAATTAGTGGATTCATAACAACAGAACAAGCAGACAAAGAAGCTGCATGTTCCATGTACATACAGATATGCAAACAGTAAAGCAAATGCATTGTGTGGAGTGAAGAGATTTCTTCGGAACTGAAAATGTTAAGATAATTATAACCATTAATGCAATACAGTATTTGTCGTTGACTTCCCTTTTCCTTTAAATACGCAAGCAGTGCACTTTCCCAGTGTGCTTTCTCTAACACTCTCTGCCAGGTTAGCTCAGTCACACAGCCACCATAAGTTATAGTTTTATAAACAGATCTGGGTTCCTTTGTGTACAAGCAGATTACAAAAATCATCAAGGAACCACAGAGTATAAAAATGGGATTATTTACTTATAAACAGGAACCTTAGGTTTGAATCAGTCCAGAGGGAATGTATGTTTGGCTTTGGATTTATAACCATAGCATCTCCCAATAACAAACAAGACACATGTACAAAATATTTGTTCCAATTTTAACTTTATGAGGAAATTAGAATTCCCTCCTCTATATACAGGAAGCACTTTTGTTGCTGGGATGAGAGCTCCAATCTATGTGGCAACATAAAGTCGATACCTCAGAGCCAATTAGAACCATCTTATCTCTCTGTTCCATTTCTGTCTCTATTTTTAAGATATTTTTAAAATTATGTGTATATCTGTGCACGTATCTGTGTACACATGAATGTGGTAGCCTAAGAGGCCAGAAAAAGATGTTGGATCTCCCAAAACTGGAGTTACAGGGAATTACAATTGTGAGCCACCCATAGTGTGTGCTGAAATCCAAACTCAGGTTTTTAGAAGAGCAAAGAACATCCTTACCCTAAGCTGTCCCTCTAGCCCATTGTGATATATCCTGTAGAGATGAGTCTGAGATTGGCAGCCCTATGTCAGCTTTTCACATTACCAAGTTAAATATTATTTTTCTCCATTTGTTCTCTGAAGGAAAAGAAAGAAGTGGGTTGTCAGACAGCTTGGACGTAGTCATTCATTAGACAAGGAGTGTTATATCAACTCAGTGATTTTGCCTTCCTGAAATGACCTACAATCTGAACAACTGTGACATCCATCATTTCCCTGTCTGTTTAAATGTGGAAGTCAAATGTCCTCATCATGACTATTATCTGCACTCAGGCCTTTTCTCTGTGTAGTGGTTAATCATTTTCGGTTTAATGGGTTTAAAATCACCATGGAAACACATGTTTGGGTATGTCTAATAAGAGTGTTTGCAGAAAGGGTTAACTGAGCAGGGAGGACACCCTCTGAATATCTGTAGTGCTCACCTAGGGGCTAGTGTCCTGAACTGAATAGAAAGGGAGAAAGTGAGAGAAACATCATCACCATCACTCTCTGCCTCCTAAATGGGGACACTACATGACCAGCCACCTCACACTCCTGTAGCCATGGCTTTCCCTCCATGGTGGACTGTACCCTTCTTAAACTATAAATCTTCCTCCCTGGTGTTGCTGTTTCTCAGGTACTAGTTACAACAATGAGAAAGTAATTGTTACTCCTATATGCACTGTGTGTGTGTGTGTGTGTGTGTGTGTGTGATACCCTATGTTTAAAAAGTCACAACCAGTATTCACAAAAAAACCCTTATCTCTATATCAGCAAATAGAGAGTGTTTGTTAAAAAAATAATAATAATAATGCAAAGGAGAAAATGGTCTGTGGAAGAAGAACTCATTGGGATTTTATGCCTGTTCTTCATTAATCTCTTACTTGAACTTCCAGGAAAAAGTGAGTAGATGACCATTCCCAGAAAAACATTAGATAATTGTAGGCAAAGGTTTCTGTCATATAAACATAAAATGGACACGTATGAGTGGCTTAATAGTTATTGCAAAAAAGTAACTTTGTAGATTGGAATACATCTGTGCATATTTCCAAGCATTGTTTTTCCAAAATATTTCAGAATGCAGTGTTTGAAATTTTAATTTATAGTTAATCATAAACAAACAGAAATATGTTACTATGATGTCATCCCACTAGGCATGGTGACATATGCCCTTAATCCCAGCACTCCAGAGGCAGACACGGACACATCTCTGTGAATTCCATCATGGTCTTGTCCAGGATGCTACATAGCAAGTTCCAGGTGGCCAGGACTACAGTGAGACTCTGTCTCAAAAAAATTAAAAACTTAATTAAAATTAAGTTATACCACTGAGACATAAAAGCTAATGCATTTGAGACAGATAAACTATTAAGCTAACTTAATCACTGACTTCATTTTCCTCCACTAATTTCATTCATACCAATTGCCTCCGTTAGTCCTACTGTAACAAATGAGTAATAAGATTTCTAGTGATCTTTTCATATGTACAAGTGCAGAATCAGAATAGAAGGCCTGTTTTATCAGTGACTGGCTTTGTTTTGTTTTATTCTTTCATGTATTACATCACGACCCCAGTTTCCCCTCCCTCCTCTCCTCCCAGTCCCTTCCCTCTCCAACGTTTCCTCTCCCCTCAATACACCCCTCCTCTATTTCCCTTCAGAAAAGCGCAGCCCTCCCAGGGATATCAATCAAACATGGCATATCAAGTTGCAGTAAGACTAGGAATCTTGCCCCATAATAAGCCTGGACAAGACAACCCAGGAGGAGGAAAAGGATCCCAAAAGCAGGCAAAAGAGTCAGAGACATTCCCCCCTCGACCACCATCATTAGGAGTCCCACAAGAATACCAATCTACACAACTATAACATGTATGCAGAGGCCTAGGTCAGTCCAATGAAGGCTCCCTGATTGTCGGTTTGTTCTGTGTGAGCTCCAATGTACCAAGGTTAGATGATTCTGTGGGTTTTCTCATGGTGTCCTTAATTCCTCTGGTTCCTACAATCCTTCATACCCCACTCCTTCAGGGTTCCCTGAGCTCTGCCTAGTGTTTGGCTATGGGTCTGCATCTGTTTCCATCAGTTGCTGCGTGAAGCTTCTCTGATTATACTAGGCCTTGGTCTACAGCATAGCAGAATATCATCAGGAATCATTTCATTGACCTTTTTTTGCCAGCCATGTTTGGTAGGTCTCTAGGCTATCCATCCTCTGGTTCCTTGCCCTCCAGGCAGTGCCAGGGCTGGGCTCTCTCTCTCTTGGCATTGGTCTCAAGATGGACCAATCATTGATGGGCCTCTCTCACAATTTTGTGCCACCTTTACCCAAGTACATCTTGCAGGTATGACAAATTATAGGTCAAAGGTTTGTGGCTAGGTTGGTGTTTCAATTTCTCCACTGGAAGACTTGCCTGATTACAAGAGATGGCTGGTTCAGGCTCTGTATCCCCCATTACTAGGATTCTTAGGTAGGGCCACCCTGGTAAATTCCTGGGAATTTCCACCATGCTAGATTTCTACCTTACCACTGAAATGCTGCCCATTTCCAGGTGTTTTGAGACACAAAATTCCCTGTGCATGATACTTCCAAGGATGGATACCAAATTTCCCTTTTCTTTAACATGAAGTGATGTGCACATTCAGTGAGGAGACTGAACTGTCCTATGAAAGTTGTTTGGGTTTTGTTGTTGTTTTGTTTTGTCCCCCCCCCCCCCACCCCCGGAGACAGAGTTTCTCTGTGTAACAGTCCTGGCTGTCCTGAAACTCACTTTGTAGACCAGGCTGGCCTCAGACTCACAGAGATCTGCCTGCCTTCACCTCCCAAGTGCTGGAATTAAAGCCCACCACCGCCCAGCCTATGAAAGTTTTTCATCTATAACTTACTGAAAATCTGTTCCATGCAGCTCTCTCCCAGATATTTGTAGGTGGCTGAGAAAGAAACATAAATAAAGTTGTAATAAATGATGTAATAAGCACAGGAATATAGGAAACTTAAAAATCATGATTTCTAATAACAAACCTATGGGTTCCACATTGACCCAAACAAGGACTTGGAATGTATCTTATTTCACTCTGTCAGCTTCCATGACTAACTGAAACCTTAAGAATATGGTCCCAAGCTGGGCAGTGGTGGCACACGCCTTTAATCCCAGCACTCGGAGGCAGAGCCAGGCGGATCTCTGTGAGTTTGAGGCCAGCCTGGGCTACCAAGTGAGTTCCAGGAAAGGCGCAAAGCTACACAGAGAAACCCTGTCTCGAAAAAACAAAACAAAACAAACAAACAAACAAAAAGAATATGGTCCCAATCCCAGCACTCTGGAGGCAGAGACAATCTTTGTGAGTTCTAGGCCAACCCGCTCTACATAGTGAGTTCTGAGCCATCCAGAGTTACACAGTGAGACCTGTCCCAATGAACAAAATAATAAATAAGTATAGTTCCATAAAAGACCATGTCCACCTTTCTGTCCAATCCACTGCTTTTATGTAAATGTAGTTACCCTCTTAGCAAATAAAAACCACCAGATATATAATACTAAAACTGCCATTTTAATGTTATACATTTACTTTCATTAAGGATTTCCATTTTGTTTTGGGGGGTTTTTTGTTGTTGTTGTTGTTGTTTGTTTGTTTTTTCAATCTCCATACAGGACTAATTGAAGGTGTGATTGCTGAGTTTTTATATCAGCAGTACCTGTCACTGAAAATAAATATTCTACAATCAAAACTTAACTGGCCTAGCAATTTTGTTGGTGATGCATGAGGCAGAACAGAATTCAAGCTTTATTCTTTCTCAGCTAAATTGACTTTGCAGCTTGGAGAGTAGCAGAGATTTATGTGTTAGTAGATGAAGTGAGTTGGTCAGAGACAACAAAGGACACCAATGCCAGTGAGCCCACAATGCTCCTTAGTTTTGCTCTTGTGTAATGTACTATGGGCTCTGACAAGTTGAAAACATGCAGAGGAGACAATGCTTCTTAAAATGAATTGAATTCCAGATGTACGCTGTCTGAACAACTGAACAACATGATAACTCTTCTTATGAAATTCAGAATTAAATTATCTTATTAATCATTAGCTAACAATAAGAATTGTTAAATATCTACTATACTTCTGCCACATTAAAAAACACTTGCCCTGCTTCTGTTACAGTGTTTCCATTTACAAAGCAATGTTACACATGTGTGTATTTTTCCACAGTTTGGAATTACCTATTACACAAATGGAGAAAATGTATCTAGAAGCTGGGTCAGGATAACCAATTTAAATATAGGTACAATGATAACCTGGGGGTAGGCCTTACAACTTTCTCCTCCATACTTTTTTTACCACATCCAACTGACTCTTGTTACCATAATAGTTGTGGTGTATAAAATCATCATGAAAACTGGTTAAAAAACACTAAAAGATTGTCCTCCTGAGGTAGGCAGAATCAACTTCCATAAGACTGTGGTCAAGATATTCTAATCAACTGATCCATAGATAACCTGACTTTACATGTGATTCTGTTTAAAGAACTGCAATACAGTTCTTATTAATTTACATTGCATTAATGGTCAATCCCACTACAATTAACATCAGAATGAAACTCAGCCAGTCAGCCTACATCCTCCACAGATATGGCTGGTCCTCTTGCACATTTCAACATGTGAAATCACTTCAAAATGATGGTTACAGGCCATCTCAAGCAGGAAAAATATTGACACAAAGCATGAAAATACAAGGAGCATGGGGATAAAAAATTTCTTCCAGGATACAAGCAGAGAGAAGGCAGTGTATGTTTTTGTTAGACCTCAGCTAGGAAAATACGTGCTAGTGACTCTAAATATTCACAATTTTCTAAATATCCATGCTTGTCTACAAATTTCTTAGTAAGAGACTTAGAGAAAAGAATAAGAGTAGAAATTTATTCACCTGTACAGAGTCTTAATGTTAGACGCAATGTCAAAATGTTGACAGAAAACACATTGGTGCACAGATGAAGGGTCAGGACACCCATAAGGATGTTTGATATCTTTAACTCTTCTCTTGCTATTTGACTATTTTATATTGAGGAAAGCCTGGAGATGGGAATAATAATTGTCACAGGGAAAGGGAATATTTTGGGTTTGGGTTTCTCCCACTGAATTCTGACTAAACTACTGAGGACTTGTTCTAAATAATGTATAAATTATATATTAATCTGGATTCTCCAGAAAAGACACACACACACACACACACACACACACACACACACACACACACACGCATGCACGGCTGTGCTGGTTAGTGTTTGTCAACTTGACACATGCCAGAGTTGTCAGGGAAGAGGGAACCTCAGTTGAGAAACTTACTCCATCAGATTTACCTGGAAGAAAGTTTACGAGGCATTTTCTTGACTAATGATTGATATAGGAGGGCCCAGCCCACTGTGGCAGTACCAACCCTGGGCAGGTGGTTCTGGGTTGTATAAGAAAGGTATAGGGAGCAAGCCCTGAGGAACAAGTCAATAAACAGCATTCCTCCATGGCCTCTTCTTCAGTTCCTGCCTTGAGAGGCCCTGCACTGATTTCCCTTCATGATGGACTGTGATTCAGCCATGTAAGCCAAATCAACTCCCCATGTTGATTTTGGTCATGGCTTTATCACAGCAATGGTGTATTTATATCTGTTTATAGATAGTGTGTATATTATATATACATATATAATAGGATATATGTCCTTTGTATATCTAGAAAGACAAATTTACTGATATAGAGATGAATACGGAAGTATCTATAACATAAAACAGATGAAGTTTTGTTACAAGGAATTAACTCATTCAAATAAATGCTGAGCTGTCCTAGATTTAGCCAACTAAAGACCCAGGAGAGGCAGTGGTGCAGAATTCTAACCTGAGTTCAAAGTCCTGAAGACCAAGAGCTTTGGTAATTCACAAGCCTGAAAGAAGTGCAGGGTAGAAGAACTCTGTCCTACTTGCAACAGAGTCAGTCATAATTTTTGTTCTCTCTTCAAGTCTTCTGTTGACTGGACAAGGCTCACCCACATAAGAGAGCAGTCTGTTTTCCTCTGTCTACTGACCCAGATGCTAATCTCATCCAGAAACACCCCAAACACACCGACCCAGAATGTTCAAACAAATATTTCAACATTGCATGGCCCAGTTAACAGGTAAAATTAACCACCACAGATTTGATTTTATTTTCCATAAATACATAAAGTAAATTAAGTAAGTAAACTAAATTAAAATAAATCTTAAAGAATAACAAGCAAGAACAGATGAATCAAGAAGATGGAATGTAGCTGGAAAGTTTCTCCGGTCCCGCCAGGGCCCTGCAGTCCCATGGCCCACTTATAAAAAATAATCACTCAGAAGCTTATATTAATTATAATTGCTTGGTCATTAGCTCAGGCTTATTACTGACTAGCTCTTACACTTAAAATAACACATAATTCTTATCTATGTTTAGCCATGTGGCTTGATACCTTTTCTCAGTTCTGCCTTGTCATCTTGCTTCCTGTGTCTGGCTGGCAACTCCTGACTCAGCCTTTTTCTTCCCAGAATTCTCATCTGCTTATCCCGCCTATACTTCCTGCCTGGATACTGGCCAATCAGTATTTTATTTATCAACCAATCAGAGCAACACATTCACAGCATACAGAACGACATTCCACAGCAATGCAATCCACATCTTTTATTTTAACAAGGTCAGGAACATTGCACTTTTCATGTGAAATGGTGTGCATACTCAAATGACAGAAAGAGCAACTCGAGGGGTCTGAGGATGTGGTTCAGGTGACACAATGGTTGCCCAGCACACATGAAGCCCCACATTTGATCTCAGGCACTGCACAAATTGGGTGTGATGGCACACACTTGCGGTTCAATCACCAGGGAGGTTAAGGCACAAGGACCAAATGTTCAAAGTCATCTTCAACTTCATAGTGAGTTCCAGACCAGCCTGGGCTACATGAGACTGACAAAAGGGAAGAGATGAAAAAAGGAAGGGAGGATGGAAAAAAAAGAGGGGAAGGGAAGGAGGGAGGGAGGGAGAGAGGGAGGAACAGACAGAACAATTCACAGTATACCATAGTCATATTCCTCTTTGAGCAGTCCATTTAGACATATTATTCCTGCTCTGTGCTATGATGGTGTTGTTCTTAAACTAGAAATATCTTTTGATCATTGTGATTTACAGTATCCTTAAATATTTATGCAGCTTATTTACTTATTAGAATAATTAAAGAAGTCTGTATTACAAAGCTACTGTGTCTAAGTCTCCAAAACTGAATTTGATAAAAAAAAAATATATGTATTGCTGGTAGAATAATCTTTGTGACTACTTCTCAGCAATAAGATCAACCACTTAACAAATATGTCACATATTTGTGTGACTCACACTTCAAAAAATTATACTCCAACAGATTACCCAAGAGGTGATGATCAATGTGGTATTACTTCAGTAATGATAGAGGATTGAGCTTCTAACTTTAAGGTCTTCCAAATCAGGGATACTCTTTTACTCTGAAGTGATCATCTTCACATCTGGATTATAGAGCCCTACAACTATATTCAACTTCTAAAGGAATTTTGAGCCCAAATGCATTAAGAGGTGGATACTATAAGAAAAGTCTCACTTTCTGTTCCATGAAAGAATTCTCACTTTAGGACCAATAGAAACACAGTGCATTATTATGTTTTAGGAACCAGTCTTCCTGAGACTTTAGGGGAAAAAATAACAAATATTGAGGGAAGACATGTGACTTTCAATGAAACTGTTGCTATACTATCTGTGAAAAAATAAGACCTGACAGTTGACAACATGTCTGTCTCAAATGACCTACCAATAAACAGCAGAGAAGAGAGAGCAGCTGTATGAGAAAATGCAGACACTACCCAGGACATGAGCTATGCCAAAAGCAGAAGAAATGCAGCCCAGATGTACAGTTCACAACAGCAATCACACGTGCTTGTGTGGCCCAAAACAATGTGTTCAGTCCTAGGGTGATCAAGAAATGATTATGGTGACCAGTAGATCCTGACTGATTGAAATGTTGGTAGCATAGGACGGTGTTTAAATTCCTTTAACCAGAGAGAGAAAGGGTAACTGGGAGTGAATATGTGAGTAGTTTTTTTCTATTCAAATGCACACATAAGATCATACAAGAGGCAACAGCCATCAGGTTAGTATTGATGCAGAACTTTAAGTCAATACCTTCATCTAATGATGAGTGAAAATGGAAGCATCTGAACTCCCCAGCTGGAAAGAGGGTAAGTAGAAATCCTTCCAGGAGTTTCCATGATTCTCTGCAAAGATTTTTCAAATCACTTCTTAAAATTATTCTATTACAATCTGATAACTCAAAAAAAATCAAGTCCCTGAGATTTCCTTAGGAATTAAGGCTGTAATATTACAATTTTAACAGTCATTGAATCAAATTGTAGAGTTTAGCTGACTTGGTAATTTACTTACTGTGAGCTAATGTGAAGCAGTTTACACCAGTCTAAAACCAAAGCCTTCTGAACATGGCCCCTGTGTGAATAACCAATGGTAACTATGTATAAAGTAGGCAAAATGAAATCTAATCCTATGCCCATGGACTGGTTATTGAAAACTGGCTTTCCATTCCTGTCAGGGCATTTGCTGATCAATACCTATACAGATTAGAAAGAGAGACTTGCTGGACTTGGAGACAGAAAAGCACTGTGATGACAGAAGAGACTCACTTCTATCCCCAGCCTTAAGAAATTGCAGACACTGTCACCAGGTTCATTGAAACTAATGCAATGCAATAATAAGTGAGGGCCGTGTCCACCATTACCTCACAGGAAGCTTTTTTCATGCAACATGAAAATTAGCTTAGAGTTTTTAGAAAACTTCTGAATTCTATCCCATCATGATCTGTTTAGCTTGCATGTGACCCTTTCTGTTTGCTTCTAATATCGTTTGTCTTCAAAACAAACAAAATTAACAAAATCCTCCTTTTCACAGTGACTTCAGCTTTAGTTTAGCCTTCTTAGTTTAGCTCTTACCTCATGGGAAGTCCTGAGGCCCACCTTCCTTCCACGTAGGTACTGAAATAAAAATGCTTTATTTCGGCATTGGAGCAATGCTGTGGGATGTCTTTCTGTACACTGTGAATATGTGTTGCTCTGACTGCTTGATAAATAAAGCCATTTGGCCATGGCAAGTCAGGTTATAGGTAGGCAGGAAATTGAAGAGAGAGAGAGAGGAAGAAGAAAGAGAGGCAGAACAGACGCCAGCACCACCAGGAGAAGCAAGATGTGAAAATACCGGTAAGCCATGGCCACATGGCAACTTATAGATTAATAAAAAGGGTTAATTTATAAGAGCGAGCAAGCAGGAAGCCTGCCATAGGTCATAGAGTTTGTAAATAATATCAAGTCCCTGAATGATTATTATACAAGCGGCTGAGGAACCTTCCAACTACAGAGCAGTGGCAAAGGCATTACTCTGATCATGGAATATAAAAGAAGATATAACCATAACTGATCAATGAGCTTGTGTTGTAAAGACAGTATTAGCATAAGTAGAAACAGTAGCATTGTTGATGGCAATAATGTTGAGGACAAAGGAATAATGATTTTTGGTGCACACCAAAATATTAGTCATTAGTGTAGGACCTAAAGAAAATAAGCAATTAGGACTAGTCATTAATATTAGAGCAAAACAGAACAAACAAAAGGGAGAAACTAAGTACAAGTGGAATGATAGAAAAAAAATGGGGAGATGAGACAGTACCAGACAAGCATACAGGAGAAAGACGGGCAGAAATGCAATAAGACAGTTTAAAGAACCCAATCCTCAAGAAGACTGCAGAAGGGAAAATGTCCAGGTCAAAACCAAAACACAATTGGAACGTCTGTGCCGGAAAGATAAAAATGTAAGGGGAGGAAACAGGGCAGACAAAGTTGGCTTTCAAAACTAGGTTAGATAAGAGATGTATAAAAGTGAAGGAAGAGAACAAGATGGAAAAGACAAAATAAAGCTTAGTTGTCTAAATATTTCATCTGCTCCTTTCTGAGTTAGTAATTCTCACACAAAAGGGTCTAAAAAGGTCAGTAATCATAGAAAGTCAAAAAATATAAAAAGAGGAAACAGAGTTAAATGGGATAGAAATAATTCTTTAGATAGAGCACTAAAAATAGTGGAAAAGAAAAAATAAAAAAAGATAAAGAAAACTGATGCCCCATCTCTGAGGTATGCCACTGCTGTAAATCTGGCACCAAGTCTTCACCATATGTGTTAGTCACAGTTCACTAAAGGAACAGAACTAATAAATATATAAATTAACTAGGATGACTTATAGGATATGGTCCAGATAGTCCAACAATAGATGTCTCCTAATGGAAAGTCCAAGAATCTGGTAGTTAGTTGTTCAGTCCAGGAGACTGGATGTCTCAGCCATCTTTCTCTGATGCTGGAGTCCCAGAGAAGTCCTAGAGAGCTGCTCATCTTCTGTCTTTGCTAGCATCCTGAAGAAGTGGCTTCTAACACCAGTGAAGGAATGCATCAGCAGTAGGAGAGAGGGACTTTCTAGCAAGAGAGAAAGCAAACAGGCAAAAAGCAAAAGCTTCCTTCTGTCTTTATGTGGACTACCACCAGAAAAATGTTGTGCAAACTTAGAGAAGGTCTTCCCACCTCAGATGGCCCAATCAAGAAAATCCCTCCCAGGGTTTTAGCTGATTATCTATGTAGTCAAGCTGACAACCAAAATTAGCCACTACATCATGTCACCTCTCACATGGGAAGGGAGTGAAGATTCTGTCTCAGCATGCTCACCTGGGCTGTGGGGTGTGAGTCTGTGCTCTGCTGTCTTACTTTTCCTAGCTATTTGGGTGGATGTTGTCACCCAGTGAGAGCACAACCTCTATGCTGTTTCACTTCCCATGTTGTTTACCCCACAGACAAACAGGGTATGGACTCTGAGCCAGGCAATGGTGGCTCTGGCTGGTCTTTCAGTCTCCAGGTACGAAAGAGCATCAGCAAGCTTTCCCAGGGGTGTATCTTGCCTTCTCCAGTACTTCACTTAAGTAAGACAAAGTGAATGATCATACCAGTTCTATTACAATTTTAAGAGTCTATGAAATCATTCTCCATGCATTATGTGGTATTCTCCTCAAAATCAAACAGCATGAGTAACACAAGCACAAAGTAGTGATTGGTCACATGTGCAAGCTCTCAGAGGAGGCCCCAACAACCACGTCTTTAGACGTGTCTAAATTTGCTTTTGAGATGTGTCTCTGGTTTTTAAACAAAATGTCAGTGTACAGTTATAACGTTCAAAATGCAATTTTTTTTCAGCTCCTAACCATGTTGTGAAAGACTTTAGGGAAAACTGAATTTCAACCAATGCAAGTATAAGATCAGTGGTTTCCATCAGGGAAGCCAATGCTGCCGGCTCAAGGCTGAAATCCAGTCCAAGGGAATCCAAGGAAAAGCATCAGAATGGGTTCTCACGAGCTGCAGTCTCTCCCGCCAGAGGAACCTTCACTCTTCTACATAAAAAAAAAACAAAACCACTGAACCGTCCAAAATCAGTTACAGAATGTTCCCGAAATGAGTGATCAGACACCAACTAAAATTAACTGTAAGGATCCCTTGAAGCATATGGAATTAATAACATAAAATATTAACTGCATATTGTCTTATATTTTCATATAGTTCTTTATCACTAGAAAAAAATTGTCAAATTAATATAGATATAGGTATAAAATATAGAACAATTAAAACAGTTGTAAAGGCATGCCTATGGCTTAAATTTGTGCTTAAATTTCCTTAATATTTAAGTAATTGCCTTTTATTTCAAATGACATTTAAATATTAATTTTAAAAATGTTAACTTTACAATAAAATTATTTTCCAAAAATATACCATTTTCATGTCTGCTTTTACTAGACCTCCATTTTCATGAAGCTGTATCCCATCTCCAGACTTCCAACACAGTCATTTTCCATGAATTTGAAAACATTAGCTTTTAATCACATCAAAGAAACTGCCTTTTAATCATTTATCCCATAGACTTTTCTTAGTTTCTTATTTATGGATTTCCCTGCAGCTTTTGGTACTCTTCACACCAGTGTTAGTCTTTGTTAAACATCAAATTTCCTTAAGGATCTATTTTCCCTTTTTTTTTTTTAAATACCACACTTGGTGTCCTTAGGTATCTCTTTAAATCTGAACTTGCTCTACAAACAGATGCGACTTTGCAGAAGTGTGATGTTCCTCCAGGCTTAGTTACGCAGAAAGGATCCTTCACTGTTGTCTCTGTTTCTCAAAATGGCTGGACTATACTGCAAAGTGTAGTGTGACAATATGCTGGGCACTGACTCGTACTTTGATTTATCTGTTACTATTCTAGAATGTCAGACATTAATATGTACATAACTTATAAACTGACTCAGTTGGCAGAAAAGGCAGAGATGTGTTTGCATGATTTCTTTCAGAAATCTCTGTGCCCTTCCTTGGAGTCTACCATGAATGTAAATCTAATTTACATTTATTATATTAATTAAATCTAATTACATTAATTTAAATCCTAAAGATGTTACACATAGAAAAGAACAGAGGCTAGATAGACAAAGATGGTGATATTACATTTGTTTGAGATCAGTAGCTCAAACTTCAAAATAAACCATAGTGAACAAGGAAAATCCGATTTTGTTTTAAAACATGGCATAAGATCCTTGAAAGTTATTAAATTTGAAAAGAATACTACAACAAAGGCCATTTTGGATTTTGGTATTTCTTTTAAATTTGGTTTTGATTAGGGGGCGTTGCAAGGACAAAGGGTAGATTCAAGGGGTGGGAAGATAGTGGTTTCAGAATGCATGATATGAAATCCACAAAGAATCAATAAAAGTTTTTTAAAAAAGAAATCATACATACATTTTTGCTTACAGGGTCCAGGAACCACAGTTATTCATAAATTGGTCCGTTCTAAATACATTTGTTGATTATTTGATATTTCTGGGGTGTTGAAATGAAAAGACTCACATGAGATTTCAAGGGGCTGAGAAGGCCATCCATTTCCATTTCAAGTGTTAACATATTCAGAACAGTAATACAGTTCAGTGTTTGAAGTCGACTATCCTCTGGGCATGGTGGTCCCTGCCTGTCAGGCCAGCACTCAGGATATAAACGCCAGAGAATCATGAGTTCAAAATCAGCCTGACTGTATAGACAGACCTGGGTAAGAAGTTAAAAGGAAGAAAACAGATTATACGTGCATAATCATTCATGCATTCAACATCAAATAATTTGGGGTATATTACCTGATTTGCAATTTGTCAGGCTGGATACTGGTAATACAAAGATCCACAGAGCACTAAGCAGGACTTCAGAGCACACACCATCTTGTGCTAGGAGATGTGCTCTCAGTGCATAATAAAAATAAAAAGAAGCCCCGAGTCCTGCCCATTTGGAAGTTAACTTTTGAAAGTGACATGACAAATGAGATACTTCACTTGTTAAATAAATAAATAAATAAATAAATAAATAAATAAATAAATAAATAAAAGAAAGAAAGAAATTGGAACCAGAAGTCACAGAATGTGATAAAGTATGGAGGAACAAAAAAAAAAAAAAAAAAAAAAAAAGCAGGATGGGCCTTGTGAAGAAAAGCCTCCTGGACTGGAACGCAGTGTGAACACAGGCAGGTGGCATGAAGTGAGACTGTGAAAAGCCTTACATACCACACACGGATTCCACTCTCATCATGCATTCTTAGCAAGTGAGTAGCATGTTCACAACTGTATTTTAGACAAATTAAAGGACGGAGAAATGTTTAGATATTTGGATTAGCGGGACACAAATGACAAAAGGTAGTATTAGAAGGTGATGGAGAAGATAAAGGGAAAGTTGTTTTCATTTACGTCAGGCTCGAGTGACTGCTCCTCAGCACTCACCACTGAGACAAATTGTCTGACCCTGCCGGCCACTTATAAAGTGGAGAATTTGTTTATCTTTTATTTACATTTTAGGGATTTAAAATTTAACATTGGATGCCCGCCCCCACTGATTTGGCTTCTGGTGAGAGTAGCAGATGGTGGCCCAGCATGGTAGGAGCATGTGTGGAAAGCAATGGTCACATCTAAAATAGGAGAAGAGAGGGCACATCCCTAAACACAAGAATCTCTCATTAGGTACCACTTTGTGAAGGTTCATTCTTGTTTCCTATTTTATATATCTCTGTATCTTGAGCCGCATGGAGATTTCTTGGGCACAAAGGGGTCACATTTGGAAAACGTAAAAAAGTGCTTCCTTGATTAAAATTGCGTAGCATTTGTATATAGGCTGTGCACACACTCATGTGTACCATAAAGCCCTTGTAGATTAATTAGAAGGCTGAAAACCATGCAAGTGCCATGCGGATGCTTGTTAGGTTCCATTTCCCTGGGAATAATGAAAAGAGTTTCCACACGTCTAGTACAGGTGCAATTCCTCCCCTGCAACATTATTTTTGTGTATGTGTTATGTGTGAGATGAGGAGTCAGAGGACAATATTGGGCATTGTTTCTTAGGAATCATTTATATATTTTTTGAGACAGGGTCTCTCTCTGGACTTGAATGCACCAAGTAAGGCTTTTGGGTAGGTAGCGAGCACCAGGAGCCCTCCTGTCTCCATCACCACAGCACAGTGATTACAAACACACCACAATCATGCCTAGCATTTTAAAACATTTTTATAATGTTTTAGTGTTGGGTGCATATGTGCATGTGCACATATCATAGTATGCATCTTGTAGTCTGTAATCTCCTTCTATGAGTCCCAAGGATTCTATGAGTCCCAGGTGTTCAGGTTTGGCAACAGCTGTCCTTACCTACAGATTCCTCTCCCCAGCTTTTGTGTGTGCCTTTGTGTGTGTGTGTGTGTGTGTGTGTGTGTGTGTGTGTGTGTGTGTCTGTGTCTGTGTGTCTGTCTGTGTGTGTGTGTCTGTGTCTATGTCTGTGTCTGTATTTTGTATATTGAACTCTGGTCCTCATGCTTGCAAGGCAAGCATTTTATTTACACAGGTTTTACCCTTTCGTATTTCCCAAATATTTTCTTTTTATCTGCAGTTCATTGAATTTGAGGATATGGAACTTTCTTATATAAAGATATTTGTGTGTTGTATACTTAATAAAATAAAATAATAGCATTAAAGAGTTATGAAAATCTTATTGTACTGTTAGCTTGGAATTATCAAGTATTTATTAATTTATTTCATTTATTACATAAAAATTGAGCAAACTGAACTTAAATGATACAGAGATTGATTCAGTTTTCCTTTACTTGTCAATACATACATCTCCAAGATTAGTGTATGGATAATTTAGACTTATAAATATTAAATATGTATTAAATATATTGTAAGAGTCACCATAATTTTCTGTCATTATAAAAGACATAAAAGCTGAGTGGTTAATGCTGTAGGTTGGATTCTGTGTTTCCCCTGAAGGATCTTATGTGAAGATTCTATTCCTAGAATGGCAGCATTAGATACTAGAGAAACAAACATTTACAGATAATGAAAAACAAATTTATTTAAAACAGATTTTGATACGCATAAGGTTTTACAGCATTTGTTAAAGATGGAAGCCTATTTGCATGCTAATGAGATGGATAGGCTTATTCTTTGGACATGAATTAAATCTTAACTGAATATTTGACACATGAGACATAGAGCATAGTCAACATTTTCTAAGTTATTTGATGTCTAATTTTGTAATTGTCAATGTTGAGAATACTATCTTACATAAATACACAGTGTAAAATGCCAGAAGTATCTGTGGGGTCATTTCAGAAATTGTTGGAAATCTATCCTAATGTGAAGCCAAAATTCATTTAATGATATTTTTATGAATATCATTTATGAAACTGAAGTCAGCAACTTAAACACAATTTTGTGAATCAAACATTCTAATATAATACAATCCAAAGATACACTAACTTAATATTTACATACTAAAGAATGATAGTAGAAAAAGATTTTAAAAGTCTTTCATTAAAAGAGCAGAAAATATTGTGCAAAACACTGCAAATCATACCTGCACTACCGTAGAAATAGGGCCTCACTCAGCCTCATCCCCCAGGCACTCTGGAGCACAGGTTGCTGGTGTTGGGATCAGTTCTCTGTTCTCTTATTAAGTCAGTATTGCTACTTACTGTAAAAAAAAAAAAAAAAAAAAAAAAAGCAGGTAGGAGAAATGACTATAGTCTTTGGGTACATTAGCTCTCACTGGGTACACTGGCATATCAACATTGTTGCCAGGGTTCAAACTAGCTTGATGAGAAACTGAGATATCTATTTCAGAGACATTCAAACTCGTCTTGCAAACCAAACATTTTACCTGGCACAACATTCAGTTGAATAGTAAATAAACCCCCTGGTGATGGTTACAAAGTACTAAGAGGATAACTAAAATGCTGACCTCTATGTGCACACCATTCAAAGTTGTTATGAAAAGGAGCATGACGTGATTCAAAGCTCCTGAAGTTAGCATAGAGCTAATGTTGCAGGGCACAGGGGTCAGCAGATTTAGGGTAGCACAAGGGTCTCCTTGCCCCAGTGCTGAGTCCTATAAAGTCCCTATGACTTGCTTCTAGCAAAGAGAATAGGTCATTCCTACTATGATTTTTTGATATATAGCATTCCATCCAAGATAATTAGGTCAAAGGCACTAGCCTACTATCATGAAGCAAGTACTTCTATGTGGACTGTCAGATAGAAAATAGCTATGAGTTGCATCTGAGATGTGAAGGAAAGTCTCCAATCAACAGCCAGCTAAATTGGGGTTCTCAGTCTACAGCCATGTAGAAATGAACTCTGCCAACAACCCAAGCTCCCGAGCTAGCTTGCAAGTTTCCCAATATCCTATTATCAGGATAACCAATTGACCAAAAATACATGGAAAGTTCCCAATCACCTAGCAAGAGGAAAAAAATTAAAAATCAAAATTCTATGTCATCAAAATGGTTAAATTTGGTCAATCATGGCTGTGGTGGCATGTACATGTTATCTCAGCACTTGAGAGGGTGAGGTTATGGGTCAGTTCAAGTTCAGCCTCAGTTACACGGTGAGTGTGGAGCCTGTCTGGGATACCTTACTTAAAACCCACCATCACTCTCCCATAGAAAACCCAAATCATTAAAATTTTAAAGCAATACCATTCATGGAAAGCAAAATTAATAGCAAGTTAAAAGGCAATCAAAAATTGTGTGTAAGTGTGTGTTTGTATGTGCATTCTACATTAATAAAAAGTAGATACCCAAGAGAAACAGGACACTACTGTAAAAGAGCAGCATACTAATAAACATGGGCACAGAACACACAGCACCATACAAGTGAATGTCATCTCTGGTATAACAACTATAGACAAGATTCCAGTGAATATTCACCACTGCTAATCACAATGTGGGCACACATGAACTCCACCTCAGCTCCTGGGCATATAAACTGATTCCACTTTTCTAAAGATTAGTGTTTTTCATATATTTTAATACTAGTAACATAAGTCAAATTCTGGAAATTGATAGAGATATAATCAGATCAATACCTTAAAACCCGTATAATAGATGCACACCCATGACACTGACACTTAAGTAATGGTAAATACCATTCAGAAAATATTACCTTTGTAGCCATGAGTATAAACTCTTTTTTTATGGAAAAAGATACCTTTGCACAAGGTTGCAAGAGAAATGAAGATAGCAGATACTTTATTATATGAATAAAATTGGCTCAATACAATTTATTGAAAATATTCTTTTTAAGCTCAGTACTCAAGGTATACATAGTCCATTTGAATATTGATAGAAAACTAATAAACAGCTAGAATGAGTTCATGGAAAATAAATTCCCAATGATTTTCTAGAATAGGAAAGAACAGGGTTGGAAACACAGTAAGGTTCACTAGGGGCCAAGGGAATGTTTCTACCAGTGAAAGTGTCTTCATCACAAGCTTCAAGAGCTGAGTTCAAAAGCCACAGGAAAGTCCAGATGCAGGGTCACCTAGCCATAGTCCCAGCATTCTATGGCACACCAGGAAGCAGAGACAAAGGAACTGCAGGGAGTTCAAGAACCACTAGCCTGGGTGTGTCGTGAGTCACACTGCCTCAGCAACATGGTGGAAAGAGAGAAAATGAGTCCTGGAAAGGTGCCCTCTGACCTCCACATGTGTTCTCTGACACACACACATCAGCACACGTGCACAAGCATGTACACACAAAGAAGAAAAGCTAGAGATACAGGAAAGGCTGAATGACAGAAGATGTTAACACCTCCAATGGATTTCTCTATTTTACTTATCTCACTTCATTTCATGTAAATACAGAATTAAGCTAGCTTTAATATTATCATTAGAAACAAATTTCAAGAGTATCCTTTTCATCTAAGTCCTTATATATCAGTGAAAGCAGCCCATGACATCATGGCTCTTTCTTTTTTTTTTTTTACACTGAAATAAAGGTATTTTTTTCAAAGGAAATACATGGATTCAGATGCTATACTATTAAAAATATGTACAGGAAGATACTAGAATAAAGTAAAACATCAGAATTTCAAACAAACTCTTCTCCCTATACCCTTGAAGATGGATGTAATAAAGGATATGCAAGACACCAGGACAACTAACAATAAAGGCATTTTAAAAACCATATGGGAACCTATTTCTGTAGAAGCTTCTTATATACACATATGAAATGAACTTAAATGGAGTCATCATAAAATGAGGGAGACATGTACCAATGTCAGGACAATGCATCCAGTGCCAGGAAGGGGTTACACCTTTTTGAGCTTTTGGCCAAAGAGGACCATGGACACCCCCCAAACACCACAAGATTATCAGTTGCTCTCTGCAACCAGGTAATAAAGTTCTATTGCTGAAGACAACCATTATGCATGTCATTGAACACAAAGAAGTTGAGTCCTTGTCCAGCAAGAGGCTTCACCCCAACTGGCTCGTGTTCATAGTGTTAGAAGGAACTCTGCATGCTGCCAGAGGAGAAAACCAATCACCGATATCACCCAGCTACAAACTCTATGACCTATAACAAAGACATATGGGCAAGACATATTTGTGCAATAGCACCATAAATGTTACAGGAATAACCAACCAATATTTTAAGACCCACTCTATGAGATGGAACCAACATCTGATACTGCTAAAGTGGCAAGAACCTGAGACTCGGTAGGTCATGGACCATAGGGGTAAAACCTACTACTATTATTCTGCTAAAGGAATATAGCAATAAAATGACTCCTGATGACGTATTACTATTACCATAGATCAGTGCCTCATTCAACCCTCATCAAAGAAACATCTTTTTGCAGTAGATGGTAATTAACAAAGACCAACAGCTAGACATTGGAGCACTCTTTCATAATGGGATGTGTTTATCGAACTCCTGCCCCCAGTGGTCAAGGATCTAAGCAGAAGAGAAGGCAGAATTATTTCAAGAAACAGAGGTGATAGACAGCTCTGAGGAAACAATGTCTTCCAAAAACATTTTTATTGTATGAAAATGGTTTAAATAAAACATTCATATAAATATAAAAATGTTCTATCTAAAGAACCCCACAAAATCCAAAGGTCACCTCCAAATGAAAATCAAAAAAAAAAAAAAAACCAAGAATACAAAAAATCATGGAGTTTGTTTTGTATTGGCCAGCTACTCCTGAGCACATTGTTATATCCAGGGATAATACATTGAAGATAACTGATTTTTCCCTTTATTCCTTCCCTTCTTCCAACATCTTCAAGATTCTCCCACCTCCCTATACTTGCAACTTCATGTTCCCCTCCCCCTCTCTCTCTCAAAAAGGAAAAACAACAATAACAGTCAAAACCGACAGGAGGAGGAGAAGAAGGAGAAAATCAATGTGGGTATTGTTAACTCCTTCCGACTGAAGTGTTCCTCCTTGTGCCTTCTGTAGAACTGGATTAGTAGACAGAATTGCTTATTTCATCTGATCGTAAAATATTTTCCTTTCTCTGTCAATTGTGATTGGTAGCTTTGTGGGTATAGCTGGGATGGCATCTATGGTCTCTTAGAGTTGCAGAACACAGATATAGGCTTTCAGAGTCTCCACTGAAAAGTCAAATGTAATTCTAGTGGGTCTGTTTTGCATGTGATATATCCTTTCTTTGTTTTGTACATTAGTGTTTGTTTATTATTTTTCACAAGGAGTGTCATTTCTTGTCCTGTCTATCTTGTACTTTGATAAACATCTATTTCTTTAGACTGGGGAAATTTTCTTCTAAGATTGTATTAAAAGTATTTTGTGTGCTTTGACCTGAGTTTCTTCTCATTTCTCTCTATCTATCATTTGTAAGTTTTTTCTTTTCATACTGCCCTATATTTTCTTAATGTTCTTGTCCTGAATTCTTTTACATTTGACATTTTCTTTGACTAAACTATCCATTTTTCTACGTTATCTTCAAGACATGAACTTCTTTCTTCCATATCTTTTAATCTGTTGGTGAGGCTTACCTCTGAGGTTTTTGTTTGCCATCCCAAGTTTTTCATTTTTAACTGTATTTCAATTAGGGTTTTCTTTAATGACTCTATTTCCTTGTTAAATTCCACTTTCATGTCTTAAATTGTTTTAATTATATTATTCAACTTGTTGTGTTTTCACAATCTTCATCAAGGCATCCATTCATATCCTCTTCAAGGTCTTTGAACATTTTCATATTCATATTACTATTTTGAAGTCCTTATCTTCTGCTATAGTTAAATACTTCTCTCAGAGCATAACGCAATAGGGTTTCTGGCTTCTGAAGGAGGCATATTGTCATGGCTGTTCACACTTGTGGTTTTTTAGTCGGATCTAAGAATCTGGAGTTAAAGATGTTTGAGGTGTTTCTTGATATGGATATCTGATCTCATCTATGTTTTTTCTGTCCCAGTGGGTGTTCTGTTCTTTGGTTGCTGTTGTCCAATCTGAGTCCTAGCCAATTATGGCAGCTGTAAGGTCCCTGAGTCCCAGCCGAGCATGGTGGCTCTGGGTTCTGTGGTAGAGAGCAGTTCTGCAGGATCATCAGAAAGTCACAAAAGAATGGAGATAGATTAAAGGGAAATACTGAGAGGGTCTGCACCAAGAGGCAGGGGGATGGAGGTGGCCTTAAAGGAAGGGCTCATGCAGGAAAGCTACAGCTGAGCTAAGGGAAAGTCTGAAGCCACTGGAATGGAAGACAAGAAAGAGAACGAAGTTTCCTTACCTGATTCCCGACTAGTGTGGCAGCTTTAGGTCCCTGCTCGAAAGAAGGTCTGTGGTTTGTCACAAAGAACAGAAGTTTAAAGAAGAGGCTGAAAGATACTACAAGGAAAAATTAAGGGTTCCCTGGGTCCACACCAAGTGGGGGAGCCTGACATTATATATTGTTAAGGAGTAGTTGTGCAGTTATCTACTGAATAATTTAACAAATTATCCATGGAGTCAGGTTACCAAAAGTGATTTAAAGTGTACAGACTATTGTTACATAACACTGTCCAATCACTACTTATCTTCACTGTGTAAAACACACATTATTTGACTTAGTAGTATTAAGCTCTATTGCATAGTACCATAAAAAAAGGCATAGTCACTTAGGATGGTCACATTTTTGTGACCAATGCAATTAAATTGAAACAGATGAATGGTCACTGGATCTATTATGCCATTTTATAATTCTACCCAGAGAAGAAGTGAAGATCAACAATCACTAAATCTTGTAAACAAATGAGATATCATTAATCACTTTAACCCAGTTTCAATTGTCTTTCCTTGTAGGCCTTATAGAC
>CABHPP010123430.1:0-27025 GCA_902168425.1 Peromyscus attwateri | reverse complement strand
GTAATGGAGGTACCATCCAGGCCTTAGAACCCAGCACGTAGGCAGCCACAACTCCCAAAATGAGAACAAAGACCTAATCCTCCAAGTCCATGGTTCTGGGAAAGTCCCCAGATGCACTAACCTTGCTTTTTGGCTTCTGCAGTTCTTCTTCTGACTAGCTGTTCTTATTAACTGAAGTCAACCCAAGATGCGGGTTTGTGCTTAAAAGCTCACCCTGAGAAAGGCTCGGGACTGTCCTCAGATCCCGAACACACAGTGTAGTCGCTGGCCAGGTAATCAAGACTTTCTATTGGCTTAAACTCATGTCCCGGTAGTCTTCTCTGGTGGCTACCTCACAACATCTCCAAGTCTCAGCCAAGACAGGAAAAGATTGTAGTTACAGAAAGGTGATTTTCTTTCCTCAGAGAAACCAATTGTAAATGGTTTAAAAAATAATAATAAAAGTAAAAAAAAAAACTTTCTCTGTATTGTTCCTTCATTGGAGTTTGTAGAGCTGTGAATGACATTAAAATAACAGAGTTCCACAGGAACACACACGTGACACAGTTTCTCCCACTAGAAGTTGCACTTGCCAATTGATGATACCACGCAGCAAACTGTGTTTTCAAAGACTTTTTCAATACTGAATTTTTACATATTATTACTGTGTGTGTGTTTACGTGGTTGTGTGTGTGTGTGTGTGTGTGTGTGTGTGTGTGTGTGTGTGTGCAATGGTGTGAGGGAGATCCTGGAGGACAATTCTGCGGCAACTGTCCTCTCCATCCACCTGGAGCCTGAGCTGAGTTCCAGGGAGTTCTCAGGCTGCTTGGCTTGTGAAGGACGTGCCTTCAGCAGCTGGACCATGGTGCCGACCTAAACTGTGTGTTTTTAAAGCGTGAGATGTATTTCATTTCACTGCTGAGGCTCCTTGGCCAAAGAGGAGAAGTGAGTGGGAGGAGAGCAGGCGTTTTAAAATAGAAAGGAGATGGATGAGGTCCTCAAATGTCATTGGGCAGGAGCTGGAGGACACTTGGGGAAAAATGTTCAAAAAGCCCCTTAGGGAATGAAAATGAAAATTAACACTAAGCTAGTGTTCTGGAAAACACTAGACACCCAGTACGGGTGTTACATAAACCATTCATTTGGTCTCCTTTCTAGCAGCCATCTAATGCCAGCATAGATGCCACCAAGTCCTTAGCTGGCTTCCCTAACATTTGCAGGAGACCCAGCTCAGATAAGGCAGCTGTGAGCACTGGAGCAGCAAAATCTCTCTCTACACACCCTCACTCTCTCAGAACTAAAAATCCAAGCTCACCTGAGCCAGTTTCTGCTACAAGCAGCCTTCCACTGTCTAAAACAGTGCTCTGTGGGAACCAATACTGCAGCTAAGAAAACACCAGACGGACTTGGAGGAGGGAAGCATTTGGCTAATAACAGCAAAATGACCTCACCCATGAGAAGGCTCGACTGTAAACCGCTGTCTCCATGTGTCTAACCCATCCTGCTGATCAAATTCACAGAGACACAACGAAATCCAGCTGCATCTCCTTTGAACGAAAGGTTAAAACACTGGATGAGTAGATAAATGGGGCTAGATGGGTAAGTCTATCCCATAAAGTCAGAGGGGAGCTATGTAGCTCATGTTGCCAGCACACAGCCAATACCAACCCCCCTCCAAACTCGATGAGGTTCTGTCTCAGAAGAGACCACATGAGGCTCCAGGGATTGTGTGAGCAGCTGCAACTGCGGAGCTTGGCTGAAAGGATGCATTTCATTCCTTCTGCCTGAAAGAAGTGTTCCTTGCAGAACGCACCGGGTCATTCATGTGAAAAGAGGAGGCGTTCTATATCCTATTACATCTGTGACAGTGTCCAGCAATGTTTGGCCTCCTAATTGGTGGCCGTCGTCATTCTCATTACTTATTATTATAACATATCAGGCAAAGCACTGTGGGAATACCATCCTTTCCCCTCTCAATTGCCCTAGGAGATGGAAATCATCATCATCCACATTTGCCAGATGGAGGCATGTAGGCACAGAGGAGCTGAGTAAGTAGCCTAAGGTCACAGAGCTCAGGAGCATCAGAAGTAGGATGTGAAGTCAGTTGTGATTCATCATTTTCTGCTAAACACCTTCCAGATAAAACAATGGCTAGGACATGCCCTTGGGGAAGCTGAGTGTGTAATTCAGCTAGGGAGCTGGCACACCTTCTTCCTGGTCATAGTCAATTGCCTCTCTGATGAGGGCAGCCATCAAGACTAAAGGACAAGCAAGTGGCAGACATGGCACTTCAACTCATGCCTTTGTGTATGTCCCTGGGCTGGACTGATGCACGCTGGCACTGGATTTGACAGAGAATGTTTTGGGCCAAATGTCATCAAAACTTTCAGACAGAAAAGGTTTCTTACTATTGTAATAGAAGAGTCCCGGGAAAACAAAAGGAAACAGAACACTCAGTAAAAATCCATTCACACCCAAGTGCAAAGTATCATCAAGAAAGCAGCTTGTGGAGTTTGATGCAACTGGGAATGACCATAAGTCGTTCCACGAGGGGAAATCTGTGTTAAATTGTGTGTCTTCCTCAGCTATTAGCCCTCTGCCTCAAATTACACTCAACCATGGTTTGTTGAACACCCTCAGGGGTGTCTTGTGTGCCCCCACATGACATCTCCTGTGTTGTGATTTCTTGTCGCATCCCCTCTGGGGATCATCTGCCTATATGGGTTTGGTACCACTCAGGCCACCGACCACCAGCCATCATCCCCACCTGACAAGCTGCACTGTTTTCCAGACACCATCAGTTCCAATGGACACCATTTTCCCGGCTGTCCACTGGCAGCCTCCTCAGGAACTCTGCCTCCACCACATTCTGCCACTTCCAGTCAGGACTTCCACCACCAGCATCGACATCATGTCCTCTACCCACAGACGGACCTGGCCAAAGCTCAGAACAGAGCTTCAGTGCCAAAATGGCTCCAAGTGCCTTGGAATCACCCATATGCAGAAGCTTGCTATATTTCTGTTACACTCAGTCGTATGTATACTGACACTGGGTCCCACATGTCCGAAAGTTCTCAAGAGATTCAGTTAAAATGGCTTGCCCTGTTTAAGTGACGTATCCTTCTTTCAAGTATGAAGTGATCCAGTCCTCTGAGAGTTAGGGTGGGGTCACATCTAGGAGAATTAAACAAGCTGATTCCTCAAGCAATAACCTTATGGAGCTAATCATGTCTGCTTAGCTTCCTGCTCACTTAGAATGAGCCTTTCCAAGGAGTCCTTGCCTCCTCCTAACTGGCCATCCCAGTCAACTTTCAGACCAGTCCAAATTTATGCAGTAATGTGCAAAACAAGGTTCAAACTGGCCCAAAAGTGAAGATCCAACCCTAATTGCAAATACAAATAACATTTGGAATTTTGCTAAATGCTAAACTAAAAAAAAAAGAGAGAGAGCAAACCATAATTGATAATTCTTTCACAGCTTTGGACTTTAGCCTTGTTACCCACCCTCCTGGGAATATTGTAGGAAACAACAAAATGAACTTCATAGTCTAAAGACCTGCTGCTTTCCACAGTAGCTTATGTGTTTATATATGATGGGTGACCTTTCTTGTCAGTTTGGCTAGAATTAGAATCACCATGGAAACATGCTTCTGAGTAGGGCTATGGGAGTGTTTCCAGAAAAGTCTTAATGAGAAAGGAAGATCCACCGTGAATGTGTGCAGCACCATCTCAGGGGCTAAGACCTAAGAGCCGACCCTTCCCCCACTTCCATAGACACGTGAACATTCAGCTCATGTTCCTGTCACATGGCTTCCCCACCAGAATGGACTGTACCCTTCGAACATGAGCCAACATCAACTCTTCCTCCCTTCTCTAGCTTCTTGTCAGGAACTTGGTGACTAATGCAAGGACATTATGAATCATTTACTTCGTTCTTTTGAGTAACCAAGTTTAGAGTTAGATTTGCAGCCCATCATGTGGTAGGTTAAGTTGTGTCCTCAAAATACATGTTCAGGCCTCAGTTCCTGGGGCTTGTGAATGTGACCTGATATGGAAATAGAATTTGGTAGATATTGTCAAGCTAAGATCGGACTAGATTAGGGTAAACCCTAAATTCAGTGGCTAGCATCCTTAATGACAAAAAAAAAGTGAGGAGGTCGGGCGGTGGTGGTGCACGCCTTTAATCCCAGCACCCGGGAGGCAGAGGCAGGCGGATCTCTGTGAGTTCGAGGCCAGCCTGGGCTACCAAGTGAGTTCCAGGAAAGACGCAAAGCTACACAGAGAAACCCTGTCTCGAAAAACCAAAAAAAAAAAAAAAAAGTGAGGAGGACAGGGGCTAGAGAGGTGGCTTAAGAGTTCAAGGTATTTCCTGCTCTTCCAGAAGTTCAAGGCTTGGGTCCCAGTCCCCACCTCAGGCAGCTGACAGTGACCTGTAACTTCAGCTTCAGGGGACCGAACACCGTCTTCTGGTTTCCATGGACACTGGGCAAATATGGCATACACTCACGTAGACATATGCTCATAGACATAAATAAAAATAAATATGTTTTAATCAAAAAGACACAGAGATTTAGAGGAGACCTAAAGGGAAAGGCCATGTGAAGACAGAATTGTCACAGGTGCAGAAAACCACCAGGAGCCTCCAAGCAGGAAGGGATAGAGGAAGAGTCACACAACCTTTGGGGGCAGTGCAGCTTTGAGTGCAGCTTTTGAGCCAACAGGATTTATAACAAAATAAAAGTAAATTCTTACATTTTGAAGCCAGGCAAACATATGGTAATAAGTTATACATCCTTCCAAACTACATCAACTTTGGTATTGAGAATGGTGTGCTGTCTCAGTTACTTTTCTGCTTCTGTGATAAAATACCATGACCAAGGCAAGTTATAAAAGGAACAGATCATTTGGGGTTCCCAGTTCCAGAGGGTTGGAGTCCAGCACCGTCATGGTGGGGAGCACAGCATTAGGCAGCAGGCACAGCGCTGGAGCAGTGGCTGAGAGTTCACATGCCCTTCCACAAACAGAAAGCAGAGAGCATCTTAGGAATGGCAGAGTATTTTGAAACCTCAAAGCCAGCCCCCAGAGACACACCTCCTCCACCAAGGCTACACCTCTTAATCCTTCCCAAACAGTTTCATCCAACACCAGGGTCCAAGTATTCAAACATGTGACCATTCAAACCACCACAGGAGCTACCAAAATAAAACCCAAGAGATATTAAAGTGGCTTTGGGTAATTGCTGTGGTTGGAAGAATTTTGAAACATAAGGGAAGCTTAGAAGACCTTCAAGGATTTTTGAAAGAAATATGGACAATTGAAGATGAGGACATGATCCCTCCTAGGTAGGGTTGAAAAGACTTTTATTGTAGATAAGAGACAGAGAACAGCCAGAGGCATCTGCAAGAGTCCAGACTGAACATAGTCAAGAGAATAGACCAGGCCATGAGAGGAGAGAAGTGAGAGGAGAACAAGAGAGGTAGAGAAGAGAGGGGGGGGAAGAGAGAGGGCAAGAGAGGGACCAGGAGCCAAGAGCATCAAGAGAACCAAAGGAGCTATAGCCAAAATGGTTGAAGTTATACAGGTGGAGAAGCTGGGGGAAGCGAAGCCCGGGGGCTGGAGAGGTTTAGGGTAGGGGTGGGGTGAGAAGTGCTGACAGAAGCCAAGACTTTAACAGGGTGTGATGCTGAGAGCCCAATGGCCAGGATCTGCTTTGATATGTTACGTAGGCACCTCAGCCATTTGTCCTGAGTTCCTTTGAGGCCTAACAATGGACACTAAAGAGAGTCTACCAAAGTCCCAAAGCAGAAAAAATTAGAGCTGAAGATAAATCTTCTGTCCTCTTGGTCATCTCAGTTACATTTTATTATGACCCAAATGTTCACAGAAATATCAGTGTGCTTCTGGGGAGGGCTAAGAAAGAAATGCAGAATATTACTGAACCCTGGAGGAAAAGCCAGGCTTGCTAGAAGGCATCAGAAACCCGAATTATGTTCAACTGCTGGGTAGAAAGCAGGACTTGTAAGTGATGAATTTCACTATTTAACTGAAGATATTTCCAAACAAGGCGTGGGAAGTGTGGCCTGATTTCCATTTGCTGTTTATAGTGAGAAGTGAGAGGAAAGATATAAACAGAGCAAGAAACCGTTAAGCAACTTGGTGATTTTGAAAATTCTCAGCAAAAGATGAGGTTGAGAGAACACCACAGATGCAGTTCAACAGCATGTCCCAGTGGAGACCGAGTGTTGACACTGGCCAGGGGACCTGGGCAACTTCTCCAGTAGAAACCAGAAGCGACACAGCTTGTCGGGGGCTTGGGCCCCATGAATCACATGAGAAAGCAGCAAGATCTGCTGCTGTGACTGTGACATCAGCTGAAACACTGGCCTGGAGTGAAAGAGGCAAACGCAGAACAAAAGGAGGGCTATGGAGTTCCCAAGATTCCTTTTGTCAAAGGAGAATGGCTCCTGAGATTAGTGTGTCCCCTCTCAAAATCTGTGTGTTCTGACACCTCAGAATTCAACTCTATTTGGAGTTAGGGTCTTAATGTAAGTAAGATAAAATCCCTGACCCAATGTGGCTGCTGTTCTCAGAGGAAGATTAGAACATGGACACAGAACAAAGACCATGTGAGGACATCAAAACTGTGGTGGAGTTGGTTCTCTCCTTGAACCTTTATGTTGGTTCTGGCATTAAACTCACGCTGCCAGGCTCAAGTGGCAAGGGCCTTTACCCACTGAGCCAAACTCATGGCCCTATTTTTTAAAATTTTAATTGGCAAATAACATCACTTTTTTTTAAAATGTATATAACATGATGTTTTAATGTATAGTGATATGCAGCTTAATGATAGGAGCACATTCTAAGGAACTCATCACTAGTTGATATCACAGTGCAAACACAAAGGAATTTATGCAAACTAAGGTCACTATGACATTACGAGTTAATATGCCTTAATGGGGCCACCACGGTATGTTCCATCACTGACTGAAGTATTACATATGATGCATGATATTGTACAATGCTTAAATCTAGCAAATTACCAAGTGTGTTAACTCATTTTGCAGTGAGCACTCAAAATATCTACTATTTTTGAGAATACAGTGTTTCACTATTGACAGACATCACAACCTTGCTGTATGGTAGATCTCCTGAAATTTATTCTTGTTCCACTGGAGTGTTTGGCCCATATCTACTCATCCCTCCAACCTTCCCATCTTCCAGTAACCACCATTCTCGTCTACTTTTATGAGATCAACCTTTCTATGGATTCAACATATGAGTGAGACTGTGCTGCATGGTCCTTTTGTGCTGAGCTTATCTCACAGAACATGACTCCCTCCAGGCTTGTTGATGCTGTAGAAAATAAGAGGTTCTCTCTCTCTCCCTCTCCCTCTTCCTGTCCCTCTCTCTCCCTCCCTCTCCCCCTCTCCCTCCCCACCCTGATGCTATGCTGTGAATGGCTTCCCTCCTTCATGCACTTCCTATATTGTGCTTTGCCTACCTATGGGCCCCAAATTACAGAACCATTGATCACCATTGATCACCATTGATCGAAACCTCTGAAACATCCTCCTTTTAGGTTGATTTTATTAGATACTTTCTCACATCAAGTGAAAGCTAGTATGTGGGGAGCAAGGGAAGCCCTGAGTGAATGCTAAGAAGATGAAGCCCTGGGTAGATGTGTATTGGTGACATGAGGACAGCCATGTCACGTATTCAGGTGCCTCAGACCTGTGGGATTGCCATGCCTTCCCCAGTCCAGGCTCGCGGAATTGGCAAAGCCTCCCTCCAGGCTGTGTGCAGATGCTGACTGTGTAGAGGGTGCCAGCTTCCTCTTCCCTGGTGATGGCAGCCTGAGACTACGGAGCCCTCCTGCCAGGTCTAGCTCAACCTGCTTTACTTGTTCAGCTACTTACCTTGATCAGGGCTCCTTATACAATAAACCTGTCTCCTCGATTCAAGGGTGTGCATATGTGTGAAGCGTTTCCAGGATGCTGCTGCAGCTGGTGCCTTCTATCAGAGCAAGCACGGCATACTTGATCCCCATTCCTCTGTGCACGTGTCTGTGTGTCTGTCCATTCTCCATTCCCTTGTCACCCTAGTCTGGTTTCCAGGACCAGGCTGTGCGGGACATGGAGCTGGCACACTATTCTAACTAGAGGGAGGTGATATTTCATTGTGGTTTTATTTGCATTTTCTGATGACGAGAAGTTGATCTTTTTTCATACACACATCCATGTGCATGTCTCCATTTGTGCGTTTCCTACTGAAAAATGTCTTTTGCCCATTTTTACCTGCGTTTTGCAGTTTTGCTTTTGTTTTTGCTGTTAAGTTGAGTTCTTAGTGTACTTTGCATATTAAAACTTTATATTTCTGTTGTCCAAGCTTTCTCAACTATTTTTATGTCTCATAGATTTGGTATCTCTCTCTCTCTCTCTCTCTCTCTTTCGTGTGTGTGTGTGTGTGTGTGTGTGTGTGTGTGTGTGTGTTTGTGTTTGTGTGTGTGTGTTGATCTTCAAGCCTCACACATGCTAGGCCTGCACGCCCAGCTCATAAAATTGGCTCTCATCCCTCCGTCTTTTCTTTTATCTAGTTTGTAAAATGTCCCTCCTGCCTCACCTATATTATTTTCTTCCCATTTCTTGATCCTTTTTCAAGAGAGTCTTCTATGTTTCTGTGTTAGTTATTCTGTGTGTCCTTAACCTAAATCACTAGCAGAAACAAATGAATGGAATAAAGATTGATTTGGCTCATGGATTCAGTGAATCACATTGGGGAAGGTTTGGTGGAGCCGTGATGTCTATGGCAGTGGAAGCGAGAGGCGATGCTATTCACACAGCAGTGGACAGGAAGTAGAGCAGCTGGACACAGGATATGACACCCGAAGGCCTGTCCCACATGACCTCCTTCTTCTATCCATATCCTACCTCCTGAAGTTTTCATAGCCTCCAAAAATTGCACAACAAGCTAAGCAACAGGTATTCAAAACCCGGACCTGTGGGAACCATTTCAGACTAAGACAAGGGAGTTTCCACTCCTGGTGACAGTCTGTTTCCTGGCTTTCTTCCCTAGGGTTCCTCTTCAGTGTAAGGAAATAACCCACAGCCATCCCACTGAAGTCAGGTGCCTGTGCTCCTATGACTCATTAGTCAATTTATTGCAGGTAGAAGGGATGTGCATCATATCCAGGTGGATGCTCTAAGAACGACATACAGTTTGCCATGTGTTTTCTTCCCTAAAGGGACCCATCCCATCAGCCTGGATGCCAGAGTGAGGATGAGAAACTATTCCAGGAAGCATAAATAAAACAAAACTGTGGTTGATATATTGTGCACCCCAATAAACTTATCTGGGGGTCAGAGAACAGAACAGCCACTAGACAGACATAGAGGCCAGAAAACGGTGGCACACACACCTTTAATCCTATCACTTGGGAGGCAGAGATCCATGCAGATCTCTGTGAGTTCAAAGCCATACTGGAAACAGCCAGGCATGGTGACACACGCCTTAAATCCCAGGAAGTGATGGCAGGAAGCAGAAAGGTATATAAGGCATGAGAACCAGGAACTAGAGCCTTTTTAATCTTTTAGCTTTTAGCAGCAGTTCAGCTGAGATCCATTCGGATTAGGATTCAGAGGCTTTCAGTCTGAGGAAACAAGATCAACTGAGGAGTTGGCAAGGTGAGGTTGGATGTGGCTTGTTTTGTTTCTCTGATCTTTCAGCGTTCACCCCAATACCTGGCTCCAGGTTTGTTTTTACTAATAAGACATTTTAAGATTCATGCTACACAAAACAGCACTAAAAGCCTGCGTCACTGTAAGTACCTCACGTTGGAAAGCCGTTTCTCACTCTAAGTACCTCCTTTAGAGGTTTCTAGTCCTAACCAGCCTTTCTCTTTGATTTTTACTTAATATTTATATGTTGCTTTTGAAGATGAGTTTTAGAAAAACAGCAGTTAAGTGCAAGAGCCAATCATACTCAGCAGAATACTGCATAAATCCTGCCGTTCCTTTACTTGTTAATTGCCTCCTCTGTGCCAAGGCTTTGTATAAGATCTGACAGAGAGTATGACCCCATGGAAGAGGCTGGGCAAGAGAGGATGCCCTTAATAAACTCCCACAGAGCACAAAGTCAGAAACTAACTCAGGGGCTGTAGTGTAGTAGAACAGGCTCATAGGGTCAAGGAAACTGGCTCAAACCAGTTGCCATGGAATGCACATAACGTACTTCCTTATGAGCCAACCTGGAGTCTGTCTGAGGGCCTAGCAACAGGTGCTGTCAGAGTTCCTGATCGTGCCCAGCCAATGAGGGACGGCCACACAATGTCACCAGATTGGGACACAGCCTGGTGGCTGAGGGTACGCCTTCCTCATTATTGAACAAATGCATCTGCTGTTTGCCTTTGACCTGACTCCTGGTGTCTGTGTCATTGACTCTGTGCCTTCTCACCCCTCCCCCAAGGGAGCCGTTAGGACCCAGCAACACTGTGGAATAATCCTTCTGTACGGTGTGAATATGTATTACTCTCACTGGTTAATAAAGAACTGACAGGCAGGACAACTTACAAAGCAAGGATGCTGGGATGAAGAAGGGCAGAGTGACAGGAGTCACCAGCCAGAGGCAGAGACAGTCAGACACACAAAATGGGGTAGAGGTAAAAGCCACATGGCAGAATGTAGATTAATAGAAATGGGATAATTTAAGTTGTAAGAGCTAGTTAGTAATAAGCTTGAGCTATTGGCCAAGTACTTATAATTAATATTAAGACTCTGAGTGGTTATTCAAGAGTGCCTGCTCTTAGTTAATCTTGGTCAGCTAGTGACTAGCTCCGCCCTCTGACTCCAAGCAAGCTTTATCATCAGAACACGATCAAAATATCACAGAACACCCAGGAGACTGATGAGCAAGACTGAGCAGAGAGAAACGAAATGCTTCAGTGCAGGATCTTACAGTGGAGGATGTAGGCACAGGTCAGGAGCTGAGCTGGAAATCAAGACCTAAATGAAGTCTCAGAAGGAAGACCCGCAGAGAATACATACCAAGGGAAGTGTCAACGTCACAGTGCAGAATTATGGGGGAAAAAAAGTTTCTCACTCCCAGTTTCCATGTTGACGATTTAATCTCTAAAGTCACTATGTTAAGAGACAGGGACATTTAAGTGGTGATAAGCAATGAGATTATGAAGTTGTGGTCCTGAAAGCCAAGAAAGGAGTCCTCAGGAGAAATGACAACACCTTGAATCTCAACTTCCAGCCTCCAGGTTTGTAGTTTAAACCACACAGGTTGTAGTATTTTCTTACACAAGTCCCAGCAAAGTAGTATGTTGGGTTAGCACATGAGAATGTCCTAGAGCACAAGACCTAGTCAAGATTGTTGCAGGCATTCTGTTTCCCTGCCTCCTTCCTTCACCCCTACTCACTTCCTGACAAATACATGTTACTCCTTTAAGGGGACAGTGCCACACTCTAACAATGACTGTGCCTCTTACCTCACAGGCTCCTAATAGGCAAGGTCTTGATATTCCTTTTAGATCACTCAGATACTTAAACTAAAGAACAAGAGGCCCACTGTAAGCTTAAAGAGTGATGGCAGCCATCCCTCTGCACCCACAGGCACTCTTTGCAGCACAGATACCAAGTGGTGGGTGCACATGTCCTTTACACAATCGGGGAGTGTCTGCATGCAACCCATGCACATCTTCTCGCACACTTTAAATCAACTTTAAGTTATTTATAATATCCAATTCAATGTCAATGCCAAGAAATAGTCCTTATACTGAACTGGTTAGAAACAATGAGACAAATGTCTACGCATGTTTAATAATGACAAAGTTTGTGAAATTTTTTTTTATTTGTAGTTGGTGGAATCTACAGATCCAGTAACAATGGTTATGGAATGAAAACCTTGACTGAAATGTGTTCTCTAATCTTTCCCCTAAAACTGGGTTCTTAACCTTCCTGGAAGTCCAGAGTGGGTCAAGAAGCTAAAGGTGATCCACAGACAGCTTCACAGTGATGGTTGAACAGAACACTAAATGGTGGCGTGTGTCGGATCTCCTGACCAGCGTTGATATCCTGGTGGCATCTCCTATGCAGTCATAAAGTCTACCCTTTGTCACAGTCCTGCTACTTCAGATAGAGAGCATGCAAACTTTCTGTGTCCGGCCTCCAGCTCCACCTGTCAGGCGGGTATTGTTGTAGGTTCATTGTCCTCAGCTGGGAAAGCTGTAAACTGTTTTAGAAATGACAGTGTCATAAACAATAAGAGCTTGGACATCTGCCAGTGAACATTCCCAAAATAAAGCCATACTCTAAAGACATCATGGACTCAAAGCCCTTTTTACTCGTTTCTAATCATTTTTTCTTCTACCTCATTTGTAAGAGTTTGTATATGTTACAGTGTTCTGAATTTCTTTCTAGTCACAAAACTGAGTCAAATTCCTCAAGCTTTGTAAGCTAAATTCACTCCCTTCATACATAAAATTACACTTAAATCACGATTCCAGTTTGCCTTAAACAATCTGTCTATAAGAAACTTCATTTTTTTATCATTTCACCAAAATATGTCAAATTTAGTATTAGAAAAAATTTTAGTTGGTCAAGAGTTTTTTTTAATGCTCTCCAGCTGAAATTTTCTCTTTATTCTCATTGGATTAATCCCGTTGCCTGTAATCAACCTCATAAAGCCACCTTAAACAAACAGGGAATGCTAAATAAAGTAAGTTAATATTTGAGGTCTTTGAGAAATTTCTTTAACCAACAGAGTCAAATCCTCAGGAATGCTTTTCTATACAACCTGAATGGTCTCACCTCTCCCAGGTCCCCAGGGGACACTATTGGGGAAATGGTGCCAAGGTCCTCTACTCTGCTAAGACCACAGTGATTTGTCCAGAGGCCCCTTCTCCTTCCTCTGAGGAGCTGCTCTCATTCCAGGCCTGAGCTGAGGAAAAACATCCCATTGTCTGAGGCCCCAGGACGTCATATCCTCAGCCCTTCCATTAGGAGCAATAATCCTGATCCTGGACACGTGCGCCCCTTCCCAGCTGTGAGGGCTCTCGGGCAAAGTGCCCGGCTTCCTCTGCTCCCAGACTTCCCCACTGCAAAACAGAGATAAGTTTTGTTACCTTTCTCCTTCGGTGTTCTGAAAATAAATAAGGCAAATGTTTCTGGGGTCCTTGGAGGGAACTGGCTGAGAAATGCCTTCTTACCTTGTAGCTAAGAGCTCTGTTTGTTTGCTTTGCTTTGGTTTTTATGAGTCTGTTTTCCTGGTGACTTTGTCATACATTCAGAAAACCTAAATTAAATTAAATTACAGCTTCTCATCTAATGTTCATGAAGAAGGTATAGTATCCAAAACATTAGTGCTAAACACCTGGAGAGTAGAGGGGCATCATTCCCACCTGCAGGGAACTTCACAGTTGCTTACCCAATTGACTGATACAGGTGTGAAGCTGGGAGAATCCCGCTTGACTGGTCACAGTTGGAGGCCCTGGAGAAAGCACCCGGCCTTCCCAAGCTTTGTGGTCATCTGAGGGACACCAGAACAGTTAACATTTTTTGAATGTCTACTAAATGGTAGTGAGTTTATGCAGTTTATTTGCATTAAATCGTTTAAACTCAGAACAATTACCTGAGATGGATCCTATGATCATTTCCACATCTGTAGCCTCCATCTTATAGATAAGAAAGCTGAAGCTTAGAGACATCATGACCCGGTTCCTGGGTCTACAGTTAGGGTGTGAGGAAGCCGAGCCGCAAACCCAAGCTCCCTGGTCTTAAAGCCTGTAGATTTAACCATTAATTGCACTGAGCTACCTTTCCAATGGGAACATAGTAAAACCTACAAAGACTCGTCAGAATCAACTGACACAATGCACAGAAAGCTGTTAGCCCCGGGTCTGACGCACAACAAATGTGCAATAAATATAGACACATACACATAAAGCACCAGGATGCAGGGCCAGACATACTGGTGTCTTCATTTAATCCCAGGAGGCAGAGGCAGATGGATCTCTGTGGGTTCCAGATCAACCGGGGCTACATGGTGGGACCCTGTCTCAATAAATAAGTGCCACAATGCAAAGTCAGAGACAAGCACAGCTACAGTCTACTTCCCAGGAAGACCTCTTCTCGTACACCAAGCTTCACGTCTTGAGCTTACAGAAGGGGATGGCTGGGAAAGAGCAGGCTATGAACTGTAGCCTCCCTAAATCAGCACACTTGTGCTCTGTAAGCAGCAACCTCAATTTCCAGAGCTGCTTACGCAGAGGAGTCGTAAGTAGCTAGAACGGTTGGCTATTAACATTCAGGCTGCATTTATGAGGACAGTTTCCAATCGAGCATATAAAAATGCATGGGCGGCAAGGGTCCTCCTCTCCTTTAACCCCGACTTTCCAATTGCCTCAGGAATAAACAGCGGTGTGGAGTCTCTTTTCAGCGTCTTAAAATCACACCCCCCACCCCACCCCAAGGGATCCCAATCATAAGATCTCAGAACTGTTTGAAAAAAGAAAAAAGAAAAAAAAAAGCGCACGGAGAGCCAAGAGCTTACATTCTGGCCAAGTTAGGAGCCTATGAGAACAAGAGCTTAGGGGAGGGCTGTTCGCTCCATACGCGCAGCAGACTTAGCTCGCTCCCTCTGGGTCTGCGCTGCCTGCAAAGCTCAGCAGCACCGAGGGAAGAGATCCAGGAATCTGCAACAGAAACGATGACAGTCTGAAAGACCCTCTGGTGCCAACCTCCAAATTCTCATCTGTCACTTCAGACCCTGCCTGGCTGACAGGGCAGCAGAATTTCAACTCCACTAAACTTGAATGTGCTTCTAGGCAAAGAAGCCAAGCTAAGGAGGAGGGGGGTTGAAAGAGTTCCTCTTGGGCGTCTGTCAGACTTTTACTTCCTGTTGTGTGCAAAGGGGGATTCAACATCAGCTGCAAGCTACCAAGGCCCTGGATCCAGCCACCTCTCGGCAGGTAAATGCTAATGAATTCGCTGCATTGGCCAATTGCATGTGTTAAACTGACTTCTATTATCTGAAAGGCCTGGTTAATGATTTTGATTAAAAATTCAGAGCCATTTATTTATCTTAAAAATCCATTTTGAGTAGTTTATAGGGGAAGAAAGAGAATTTTACTTTTTGTAGTCATGTTTCTTTCCCTCCTACAAAATTAAATATCAAGCACTAATAAACCATAGTTTTAGTAATGACCAAACCAGAAGGATGGATTTCAAAATCAAACAATCTGCATGTTTTCCATGTTTAAACTATCTAAAGTTATCCATCATCGCCGTGTACCTAATAGCAACGTAGGGTTGGAGTGTTCTGTTTTTCTAAGAGGTAGGAACTCTCTCTAATAGTATATTCTGCTTCTGTTATTTTCAACTTATCCCTTCCCTGGTTCCTTTCTCTAACAGCTTAGCAGGTTTTTCTCGCCTCCTGTCACCATTTGTTAAGATGTACACAAGGGGACAAGGAATTTGTCCAATTCCTGATAATGTCTTCTTTAGAAAAGCAAAATGCAGAAAGAGAATTAGAAGCTAAGAGCAACCGTGCTGTCTCTCAGAAGGTTCTCGTGTCTGGCTCTTCTCAAAGGCAGCATTTTCCTGTACGCCCTGCTGGCTCATTCCTCCAGGCACAGATCACCCTGCAGGAGAAAGCTGTACCCTGCTTTCGGCTGCAGAGCTATCCAGTTGAAAAGGTCCCCCATGAAGTCCCGCTCCAGTCTCATTTGCACTGCCTTTTGACTGCAAAGAGGTTAACTGTGTCACCTTGACACTGTATCTGCCACTCCTCTGGGGCAGGCCCTGACCACACTGACTAGAAATGTGCCCACAGTCAAAAAAATAAAATTCTTCTCTCCTTTCTCCTGGATACCAGGCTTTTGTTTTTGAGTCCACAGCCTGCTCAGCTAAATCTTCATGGTTCTGAATGGTTTTCTTTGTTTTTCTTCAAGACCCCCTTCTAAGAAAATATTTAAATTTTGGATTATCTAGTGAATTCTAACAAGGTAGGGCAGGCTATTTTATCTGCTTGTCATTCAATTAACTGATGCTCCTTCCCACATCTGGGGAAAGATGTGTGTTGTTGGAAGATCGGACCCCCTTCCCTTTACTCAAAGAGTTCTTGGACAGCTGTTGAGCAGTTATGTCGGGGCTGCTTTCCTTCCCTCAGCTTCATCTCCAGTAGGCTGTCATGGCCACAGGAAACGGAGAACCAGCAAGGGCAGAAAGAGGTGTGCCGTGAAAGCATCTGGACGACTCCCAATGCTGTTTGTCTCGGTCCCTCCTGACTCTTACTCTTTCTCAGCTGACTTATAGCTGTGCATGAACACGTTTGCTTTGTTAAGTTTAGCATGGTGTCCAGAAACATGTTGGGAATGTTTTCCTCCTATCAAAGATGATAGAAGCAACTTGTCACAAGGCTTGAGGCATGTTGGACTTCCTTATTATCCTGGAACAATCTTCAGTGGGTGAAAAGAGACCCCCGTAAATCCAGGAGCCCCTCTTATGGGTTTCCCAGGATGCCTTCTGCCATGGCTGCACTTGTATTTGTATTACCACCTAGCCACAGCCTGTTTCTTTGTTGTGGACATCAAAGGACCTGCAGAACCCTGGAAGAGACTGGCTGCTTCAAAGACAGCCAATAAAATTAGCATGGGAAAGACACCTGGCTCTGGATCATACATGCTGATCATATAACTCTGACTTACATAAGACCACATCGGTGTGGTTTATATGCATATTGTCACACCAAACAGCTCAGGGACCCTGGACAAATGACTTCACCTTTTTGTGCCATAGAACACTTTGTGAGGCCATTAGAATGGTAAAAATGATAGATACTGCTGATAGGTGATGTGAGAATTAAGTGGAAAAGTATCTATGCCTAGTATATATTAAATAATCACAGCAAACATGAAAGTATTGGTCCAGCTCTCTTTCACTGTGTAAACTCTGGAAAGTGATGGACTCTAGGCTTTCCCTTGTCCTTATGCTCTCTGCTCTAACAATTCCTCAGAATCAAGCTAAAGTCTCCAAGTCAGCAGAGCAGAGTGGGCAAGTGTGGGCTGCAGAGACGATGCACCTGAGCTGCAACTCCAGCTCCTCCTCACAAGCTGTGTGAGCCTGGCCCATCCCTTCACACCTCCAGGCCTCAGCTAACCATCTCTTAGGCAAATGATTCCTGGAGGTGGGGTTACTGTAAGGGTCAAATGAGATATTTATTAAACACAAGTGTGCATGGCACCAGCTAGAACACGAGACTCACCAGTAGAGTTACCAATTACCATAGGAAATCTCGTGTCCTAAGCTGTCTATTGTGAAGTTGGAATGAGGTGTCTAGTAACAAAGTTAGAAACGAATGAGGAAATATCTTTGAGTTATCTTTTCTTTATTCAAAGGCATGTAAAAAGAAACCATTTTCAGGACGCCAGCCCAGGTGCTTGTTACTGAGTCTCCATGCTTTGTGAGTTCGGCTCTGAAACGGCCGGCCGAGTCATCTGGGAGGGGGTGTTTTCCAGCGCCAGCCCTTCCGCAGGCAGACTGGAGCCATGCCACTCTGCAGCCAGCTCTGTTTGAGGGGTCTCCTTGGACAAGGCGGGGAAAGCCCCCAACACTTTCCCTTTCAGACCTTTCTTAAAGGCAAGAATAGAGGTTTTGACTTGCTCTGGGGGTGTGTTTTCCTCTCTCTGTTGACATTCAGACAAAAGGGCTTTTGGGGGGCTGGTTGTTGTGGGTTGTTTTTTTTTTTTGTAAACTTCTCCCCTATGTTCCGAGCACTGAGATGTCAGCTGCTCTTTCTGGCTATGTAAAGTAGGAGCTGCCTGTTGTCATAGTGATGAAAGGGGCTAGAGAGAGTCCCCAGTCATGACCAGCTCTGTGAAACAGCTCTTGTTGGTCTGAAAATCCTCTGTGGAGATGAAGTGCCCAGTCCTGGCTCATTTCTTGCCTATTATGCAACCAACTTATGTGCAGCCATCGCTAAACGTTTCCTTTAAAGACTCAGTGGATAGGAGGCATCAAGCAAGCAGCTGAAGCAGAAGCCATCTCCTGTGGGGTGCAAGGGGAGAAAAACGGGAAGGGAAGGAGAAATAGAAGTCATCCTCCCTCTCGACGCGCGCGCGCGCGCACACACACTGCAGTTGTTACTCAGCATCTAACCCGTGCTAAAGCTAGTTGCTGGACTCAAAAGCCTTAGCTTCCCCTGTTTTTAAACTGTGAGATTAACTGAGGTGATGGGTGAAGGCTTAGCAAGGATTCGTTTTGTCAGCTTTTTCAAGATGAGGTCTAACGCTGGCTGAGGCAGCCCTTTTGAACTTGGAGTCTCCCAGAGAGTAAACTGTAATAATAGCCTCAGAAAAATCATTGCTAAATTGTGGACCAGGGAATTCGTAAAGAAAAAAGAAAGTGAGTAATTATCGGTTTAGGAAAAAGAAAGGAAATAGTTATCAGTTTAAGGGTTGGTTGGTATTTATTTATTTATTACATTTTAAAGAATATGTCTTTTCTTGTCTTAGTACTAAAACAAATGGGATAAGCCATTCCACCACGGCTTTCATAACATCTCAGGTTATTTAGACAATTACTTAAATAATGCTATTTTTAACTGATGCCCCCAAACGACTGAAGCCCGCAGTGTTCCTTATCCTGTGAAATTCCAGGGGGGAGCACAGAGCAGAACTGGAGCAGGGCTGTGCTCCTCAGGGCCTGTGTGTAGTGACACAGTCATTAATCAGCCTGTCACAGGAACGGACATTGCATATGCAAGCAATGACCTTGAGGGCAAAGGCATCTTCATTTTTCCAATGGTTTTAGCCAGTCCAAATGTGCAATGGGCAAGGCAGAACAATGTATACTTAAGGTCTCTAACCTATTATTTCACGTACAAATTTTAAATATCATTTCATTTTCATCATTTTATGTCTTTTGTTATCTCACATCTCCTGACTTCTGTGGAGAGTCTTCATATGTGTCTTTCACATCTGTGTCTGTGTGGACTGGCTCCACTCTTTCACTGCCTGACAGTACACATGCTCAGCCTTCTGCAGACTGTGATTCACCTTTCAAAATCTGCTGACGCTGGGGATGCAGCTCCAGGCACAAGCTCTCCCCCTGTGGCGATGTGGTCCACATTTTAATTACTTGCTGTTTGCCTCTTCCAGTGCTCTTTAAACGGTTTATGTAAAACCACTCAGATCTGTAAGTGAGGCTCTAGGATTGTGTGATTTCAACACTTGCAATAGTGAAGTCATGCCTTAAGAATAGTGATTCAATCTGCTTTGTTTCTTTTCTCGCCCATTTTGTCAAGGTCGGCTTCCTAGGAATGAAAACAGGCAATGCTGGAGGCCACTTCAGATTGGTTTCCTCAATAGTACTTTTTTGCTCAAAGTGAAGTCATTCAGACCGTGCACTCTAACGAGAGAGACTGCAGAGGCACCGAATTTACAACAAATCTGCCTTTTTATACACCATGACTTTTGAGGATGAAAAGAATTCACCCTGTTTCTGAACACATAGTGTACGCAATTGTATGCTGAGATGTATGTTGCATGGTTAAAGCATGTTTGTTCTAAGAGCTTGACCTCTACTCAAGGTCAAAAGCGGCTTCTCCCTGCTCCCATCCTCCCCTCCTCCCCCATCTGAAGGCTAAAAATAGAGGTTATGTGTGGCAGGGTTGTGGGGAGGGGTGATAAATGTGAGCAGGAAGGATCATAGCCTATGTGACAGTTGGATGGGCGGGCAAGCAAGCAACTCATCTGAGAGAGAAGGAGATTTGAATCTCTAATTCCCCATAAAGCACTTCAGCACTAAATCTGGGGACTCTGCTTGATTCAGGTTGCCTGTCAACAGCTCGGAGGATTCCTGGTTAGATTCAAAGCCCCAGTGGCCACGAGCCTCGTCTACCCCAAAGGAAGATCCACATGATAGTAGTTCAGTTAGGAAAGATATGGGTGTCTGTGGTCTAGGAAAGTCTGAGACTGTCACACTCCCAGGACGGGCACACCTTGATGTCAGATAGTGACTCAGCAGAAAACTCAAAATAGAAGAGCTTTGTTTGCATCCTTCAGACGACTTTAATGCCAAGCTGTAGACCTCTCCCGGGAGACTCATTAATACTTTAAAAGCCCCAAAGCATCAGTGTTAACTCAAGATCAGGTAGCAGCATGCATTTGGCAGGTGAAATATGACTAAAGGATTTGCTCTCAGATAGCCAAGCCTATGACTCTCACGAAAGACTAGGAGAGCACTATTTGAGTCTGACTATGAAGTGCCTACAATAGTTATTCTGTATGCTACCTTCTCAGAAAGGAAATTTTCCATAGCTACAACTACTAAAAATAGTGGCCGACAGGCTTCCTCTAATACAAAGAACCTCCATAGAGGATACCTGGCCTTATTTGGAAGTGTAGATGTCCATGTTCCAGGGAAGGAAACATTAGCAAGAAGGAGAAAAGGAGAACACAGAGGGACTCGTCAAGGCAGGAGTCTCCCTCTTTTAGGGTCTCTGGGAAGTCCTTCTTAGGTACCTTAACTTGAAACAAAGATGAACAGATCAAATGGTTGTCAGCCTTCAAGACCAGCCCCTGAAGCCAGTCTCCTTGGTTAGGAAGGAATAGGGCTTAGCTGCTTGATGACTCAAGGCAAAAGGAAGTCAATTCAGGAAGGAGGTAAAACTACCAGCACTTAAATTTCCACGGAGCACAATGTGATCAGTAGAAAAGAGGAATCTTTCAGGGGTGTGGGTGACTGTATGGTGCCCTGGCTTTTAAAGTGTAGAAGAGAGTGGAGGACAACAAGGTAAGGGTGCTGGCAGGGGACACAAGGGATATTCGAAGCAGGTTTAAGTGTCAAGGCAGTCTAGAACTTAAGAAATAAAATTTAACTTGATTTAAATTTATATATGTTCTAAATTAATGCGATGATTTAATTAACGTTCTAAAAACTATCCGAACTAGAAAGAAATCAATGTAAAAGTCTACCCTGCCCTACCCTTACTATAAATCTCTACAAAACGTTACAGTAACTGAAATGGAAGCAATTGTAACCAAAAAAGAACACACAATGAATTCATTATTTAATTTAAATAGAGAGTGATGTTCTAGTGTGTGCCAAATTTTAGACACCTCGTTCTCTAGGAGACAGACGCTTCTGAACAAAGAGATAGAGATGAATCAAATGGGTTTCATTAAGAGAAATGTCCCATTTTCCTACCAAATGCAATGAACAAGGGCTATGTAGCTGTTGAAGGCCCAGCATTCTATCTTTAGTCAGGAGGACCCTCCTCATGTTCTCATAGGCCAAAGCTAGAATTGCTCCCTCAGAGACCAAGAGTGCCTGACGCATGCATAGACACTCCACTGTGTCCTGCAGCCCCGTGTCTCCAGGCTCGTCTGGACTCTTTTTACAGCTGAAGAATAGGACATTCCAGCTCTATGGCTTGCTTTTCCAAGCATGGGGCTTGAGGAGCTGCTGAGAAATCTAATTAGTCCTTCCTTTCATGGTGAAATCCAATTACAACCTCTCCCATGGTGAAAGCCAATCCTTTTAACACAAAAAGAAGCCAAACAGAGAGAATGTCTGTGCTCTTCTCTCTGAGGAGACTGTGCAGTCAGGCTACATGGACCTTGCAGGACAATCATCATAACCTATCCATATCCCTTTGCCCCTGAAAAGGAAAAGTATTTTATATGTGATATTAGGAATTTGAGGGAATTTTCTAAAGATCTATTAGCTATGACAAAGCAAATTTTGAGCCAGCATCTAGTCCCTCCACACATTTTTTTTTCAATCAGCAAGATGACTTTCCAGAGCTGAAGAGATGCTCAGCAGCTAAGAACACTTGCTGCTTTTCCAGCAACCCTGAATTCAGCTCCTAATACTCACAACCAACTGTAATACCACCTCCAGGGGATCCAATACTCTCTTCTGGCCTCAACTGGCACTTACAGACAAACAGAAATACACCTAAATAAAAATAAATAAATTGGACTATCTTTAAAAGATAATTTCCCTGTTGAACTTGGAATAAATAGAATAAGCTATTTAGGCCTATATCTGTTTCTGACATTCTTAATGCTATGAGCCACAGTTCCAGCCCATCTGCTCACTAGCAGACAGTGTGAAAGAGCAGTGTTGTCTGGAGAAGGGTCTCCCTGACTTCCTAAAGCCCAGCTGAAATAAATGGAGACAAGCTTATTTATAGAAATGTATATTTTATACTCACATCGGTGGCACATATGCTAGAAATGTATATTTCATAAGTACTGGACATAAATATTTATAAGATGGCTAAAATAATGACATTGTACATTCCATTCAAATCTCTGTCACCACAACCTAATCACTGGAATGGGTCTAGTATCCAGATTTGTAACTTACAACGAAAAGAGTAGGCAAATTTTTGGAACAAGCCTCCAGCCCACTACTGGGTTTTAAGCAAAGACAAATAGAATGCAGGGTGAGAAGTGGTTGCTTTTCATAATAACATAAACTTTACCCTGAGTGCTGACAGAATCTGCTCTACACACACACACACACACACACACACACACACACACACACACACACACACCATAGCTCTAAAATCAAAGCTGTATTTCTGTATTGATCCAGCTTCAGCTGCCAACCTACTGATGTGATATGATGGCAATTCACTGGGAGGTGACCCAAGATTCAGGAGTGAAAAAAAATCACAAGAATTTACTTAATTTATGGCAGTGGAAGGCCTGTAATTGATTTCATACCACCACACTGGCCAAATAGTCATGCTATGCTCTCACACTGGAGCTATTGGTAATTCTGGAGCAAGCTGTGGTTCAGTGCATGCCACCAACCTTTTATTGGCCACCAAACAACATTGAGTCAACTCTCTTGAAACAACGCAACATTCTGTTGCATTCAGAAGGAACAAAACCCCAAGTGTCTTCCATTCTTTTCCTTCCTGCCCCCAGCTCTAGCACACATCAATGTGTCTGAAGACCTGACACTGGAGTGCAGCTTAATTTCTCTGTAAAAACTTCCCAACAATTTCCCAAAACCTGGGGAGAACAAAACACTAGGAACTTGTTTAAAGCAAAGCAAACTTTAGTTTAGACCTCAATGCCACCAGCCACCTTTACTCAGTAGCTCAGTTGTGGGAGGGTTCATTGATGCCTACTGTGATCTGAAGAAACGTGGAGTGATTGATTTTTCTCTAAGTGTGTTGTTACCACTTGAGTTTTTTTCTGGGCAAGAATGTATATCCAGGGCCTGAAATCCAGACGTTGTCGTTTTTTTGTCTCCACAAGGGACACGGAGACCCAGCCTATGCTTACACTGTATTTGGTTCTTTGCCATTGGTTTTTTTCTCAAACCCTATGTATTTCAAGAGTGACTGTAGTAAGGTCTGAGAGTGGGTCATGTTGGAGATGTCTAATTTACCCACTGCTTCCAGCATCTTGAGAACAAGGCTCAGGGGTCCAGGAATTCAAAGTCTAGTCCTTGAAGGTGGCGGGTGCATTTTTTGGGTGATGAAGCCAGAAATAAGTGTTATCAAAAAAAAAAAAAAAAAGATTCCCATATCCACTATTATTCATCCAAAATGCAAATTATATTTGCATTCAGCTAATTGGACTGCTCCTGATTAGATAAAATTGTACGGGTCCTAGGACTAAGCCTAGTGTGAAAGGGGGCTGGAGTGAAAGAAAAATAGGACAATACAAACTGAAACTGAATGAGCTAAGTAGCATCAAGAAGGCCTAAGACGTGGCGTCCCTTGCTATGTGACGAGATCTGAAGATACAGAAACCCATGACTCCTGCATTTCTACTCAGAGTTATCAATCAAAAACACAGAAAGGAAATGATAGTTCCCAGCAAAAAAAAAAACCTCAAATCTGAGAACTTGGGGAGACTACCATTAGAAGTTATTTACCAAAGTGTGTGCAGCCTGTGAAGACGATACAGGGTGTTTAGGAACAGGGTTGTAAAAACTAAGTTTGTTAAAAAAAAAAAAAAAAAAAAAGTTCTCTGAACCCAAGTTTAAAATGTTGTGTGAGATGGCCATCATGAAGGGCTATGACACTCAAGAAGGAGTGCAGCCACCTGAAGGGAGCTGAAAACCACAGGCCCTTGCCTTGTTCACCTCTGACTCCTCTTTTCAGGGCTCCCTGTTGGCTGAACCCAACAGAAACTGGGTAAGAAAGCCGTTGATCCCACCCTTGGGGGCTGCACATGGCTGAAAATGGGAAAGGAGAGAAGGTGTGGGGACACAAATGGACAGAGTGTCAGATACGTGGGGAACATCTCTTCCCAGAGTGGGAAGGAAACAGTGAACAGCCACAGTCCAGCTGTGAGCCAGCTGTGAACCAGCTGTGCTTTTGCTTCTCAAAAGGCAAAAGTAAACCTCAGCCGCTCCCCTTTTCCCAAGGAACTTCTCTCACTAGCTCCAACCATGAAGCTCCTTAGGATTAGTTGCATCTGCAACTATGAGTGATGAGCTGTGTTACATCACTGGGCAAGCAATGCAGTCCTCATAAAAACTGTTGGCCCTGACAAGGCTGCATGAGAGGCTTCCCCCATGTACTAAGTCCTGGAGGCACTCCTTGGAATGAGTTTTTTCATCCGTAGCTTGCACAAGAGCCAAAACCTCCTCAAAGCACACCACTATTCCCCGGAGGGGCCCAGTACCATGAGAATCAGGCTACTTGGAACAGCATTTAGGTATTATTTGCTGTTTTTCTTAATCCTGAAAGAGAACTCTCTCAGTGAATAATTCTTGCTCCATTCACACAGTTGAAGAAAACACATGAAATCCTTCTCAACTAGAACTGAACAACTGACTTTGTAACGAAAGGGACAATTTCCACCGAAGCCAGCAGCATTACTGTGTACTCACAGAATTTAGCCAATATGAGAAAGTCAAAGAAAAGCAGTCAGATGAGAAAGCCAGAACCAGGCATTCAAGGGAGAAAAGCTCAGTGGTGGTGGTGGTGGCAGTGTAGGAAGGAACTAAAGGGAAAAACAGGATAGGATTTCTGATCATGGCAGGAGCCAGCCTTCAGTGGTATCCCTTCATATCCCTTTAGTGATATGGAGCATTTTACCTGTATTATTAACCCCCAGAGTATCACAAGTGTGAGGGGCCTTCAGAGGAGGCATGCTGAGAAGCAGATGTGAGATTCATGAAGCCAGGAGTTTGTGCAATGTATAGAACCTTCTTTGTTAACATAAAGGAGTCACCACGGTCAGGCTCTGAACCTCATGTGGCTCCTGTGCAAATGAGGGCTCTGAAATTTGAGCTTCTTAGTTTTGTGATCTGTTCCTCGGCTATCTAGCTAGCTAGATGACAGATAGATAGATAGATAGATAGATAGATAGATAGATAGATAGATGACAGATGATGGATACATAGATACATACATAGATACAGAGATATATAGATGATGGATAGATAGATTGATGGATAATGGATGGGTAGATAGATGATAGATACATAGGTAATGATAGATAGATAGATAGATAGATAGATAGATAGATAGATAGATAGATGAGTGATAGATAATTTAAGATATTTATAGCTCAAAGAATATGCAGAGCTATTGCTGAGCAGTAAATAATGTAAAAATGAAGAAACCTCGCATTCACAGAGAAAGGGGAAATAGGACAGATGCCATAACCAGAACTGAGAAAGGGTAAATATGACCAAAATTACTTCCCTAATTACACTATGAGGTAGGGCAAGATGGAGCATTCTAAAGGCAAATTCTTGAGGGAAAAACCACCGAGAACTGCTTTGTGACTGTGCCTCGTGGAGGACGGGAATGAGACACGTGGAGATTAGTCTGTGGTATAAGATGAGGGCCCTGAGAGGGATGATGAAGCGGTGTGCAAAGGTGCTCATTGCCGTCTTACCCTGAAAAGCCTGTGGGATCCTCCAAGCATAATTAAAGTAATCCTTCAATAACAGGCCCTAGAAGAGAGGGCCTGTCCTCATCTGAGGGAGAGAGAGGGAGCGTTGAGAGTGTCCCCGGAAGCACCCGTTGGGATGACTGGAACGGCAACAGCGGTGAAACTGCCCATTTGCAAAGCGGGGTGCTGGGGAAGTTCTCCCTGGTGGGCAGGGCTGAAGAACGGAGGTGAGGTCACAGGTGGAGGACCTGAGTGGCACACAGGGAAAGTGCTTACCACATTACCTGGCGTTAAAGTCGGTGAAAAGAAGGTACATTTTCAACAAAATTATACTTTGGGCAACACAATGAATACTAAGAGACTCAACTTCTGTTTCAGTCATCTAATGCTGAATATCAATATATTGACCCAAAACAGAAGCCCTTATATAACGTCCAAAGATTTTGTGGGTCAGGGATCTAGTCTCATCAGGAGTACTGACCTGATGAAAGAGTGTCACCCACACATGAGTGTGCTTTGTCAAGGACACGTGGAAAGCTGAGATCATTAGGACTGGTAAACGGTGTCTTCGAAGGCATAACAGCCTAGGACAAGTGGCTTGAGGCTCCTGAAACAAATTTTCCGAGAGAAAAGTATTAAAATTCTGTGACCTGGATCCAGAAGTCTGGAACGTCACTTCTACCTTACTCACACGCTCAAGCAAGTCACTGAGGACAGCCCAAATTCGAGGAAAGAAAGGCGGCTACATTCAGTGAGAAGAGCAGCAAAGACCTCAAAGCCTGCGGAGAGAAGTGCAAGACATGGTCTCCAGACAGCTCAGCAGCATCACTTGGAATACAGCTGGTGTCTGCGGAGCTTTGGTTCTTAGTAGGATATTTCTTTCTGCTGCCAAGTGTTTCATCTGGATGTTTCTCTTAATGGCTCAGACTGTCTGGCCAATAGGAGAATTCTAGACATTTTGGATTCTAAATGCTGGTTTCCTTAGAAAGGCCTTACGCATAGCATGAGTCTAGCCGGCATCATTGAAAGTTTCAGCTGAAGTAAGAGCCATCCTGTTCCTAACAAAAGGAAAAGGTTTCTTTTCCTCCTTTCCCACCCCTCATCTCAGCCTCTTGAGCTGAGAGCACTAAGTGACAAGGTGATTCCAAATCTGTGCATTACTAA